>ML108702.1:24276-34824 GCA_003697995.1 Taxidea taxus jeffersonii | reverse complement strand
CACTCCCTCCTGCAGACCTGCAGGTGAGATGGGCATGGACCCCAGAGCAGGGAGCAGTCCTCCTCTCTGGGACCTGGGAGGGGAAAGGGCCCATCCCTCGCCTCTGCACTGCCTCTGAGCTCCTTCTGAGGCTTTCGTTGGGCTCCTGGGGGAATCGGTGTTGGGTGTTGTGAGGGAGCTGTGAGGGTGTTTCCAGAACAGACTGACAAGGAGAGGGGAGAAGATGAGAGGAGGAGGGATGGATAACAAAAGGAAAGAGCGGGGTGGAGGGGGAGCTCAGGCAATGTGGGCGTAGTGAGAGAAGTAGATTTCCATGCAAGATGACCTTCTGTTATATTGTTATATATATATATATATATATGTACATATATATATATATGGTGTGAAAATCCTTTTTTTTTTTTTTTTTTTTTTGCAAGGTGCCAAGGTTTGGGCCCCGAAGGTACTCTTCCCGTGGGCTCAGATCCATCTTTGGCTGAAAGTGGCTCCTCAGGCCCATGTGGGGGAGGGACGGATTCTGAGAAGCTGGAGCCCTGTGGCCACAGCTCAGGGGTTGGTGGGAAGCCTGGCCTGTGTCCAGAGGGACCCACTAGGGGAAGAAGGAGAAGAAAGCTGCGGGGGACCCCCTTGCCTTGGGGTTTCTGGAACTATTGTGGGGCCCTAGACATCTGCAGCAATGACTTCCAGGGGGCTCCTCACCCAGGGTGTTTCTGTTTGTCTGTCCTGCCTGACACACCCCCCCGCAGCCCCCTGCCACGGGAGATGGACGAGCTGGCAGCTCGCCCGAGAGGCCCTTTTGTGCTCTTCGCCTGGAAAGGTCTCCTGTGCAGCTCAGAGAAGGGGATTTGTTCCTTTAATTGATAATGAATATCAGAAAGGTCATATTTACATTATGAGCTGGGTGGGAATTGTGTGTGTGCCAACAGTGAAAAAAAACTCACAAAAATAAATGACATCCCGCTCTCTGTGTTGGTGGTGGCTGGAGGGGGGGCTCAGAAGGCGGCAAGGGGAGGGGTCCAGGGAGGCTGAGAAAAGAGGAGGGGCAGAAATGGAGAGTGTTGAGAGGGGGGAGGAGAGGAGAAAATGGGGCGGAAGGAGGGAGGGAGCATACACGGAGGGGAAAGGGTGCAGAGAGGGAGGCAGGGATGGAGGCCAGAGGTGGAGGCCCAGAGCAAGCCCGCACACAGCCTCCAGCAACACTGTGATTGCAGCGCTGGTCAGGGGAGGGAATGTCAGCCTCTCCCACGCGCAGGACCGAACTGTCATCTTCCTGGAGGCATTTCTTAAATACCACGTGTGGCTACAGTGAAGTGCGACTCTGATCACATCACTTCTGGGTTCCAAGCTGCCGTAGCCCCCCCCCCATTTGACCATGGGAGTAGCTCTTCCTCATGGCCCCCCAAGGCCCTGGGCCACATGCCCTGCCTACCCTCAGCCCTTGCACGCCCTTTCCCCTGGCAAGGCCCACCTTCCCCCCAAGCCTCACGTGATTCCTAAAAAACACCCTCTCTGTCCAGACACCCCCAGTGGGACTTCCCGTGATTGCCTGCTGCATGGCTCCCGGCGGGGCTGTGTGCTCCCTGGGGGAGGACAGCTGCCCTTGGTCACCAGTGCCTGTGTGGATAGAGTCACGTCTGTATGCACCCATGTGGGCCAGCCACCCGGGGCATATTTGCTGAATTGCATGGCACAATTTAGTCTCTTCTAGTAGAGTCCCCAGAAAAAGGTCTTCTTCCATACTCTTGCATGTGGGAGCTTTGGGATCTCTTGGGGGCTCAGTGGGGGGAGGGGAAGAGCCAGCTGAGCCTCAGTTTCCCACTAGTTGAATTCTGATGGGAAGAGCATCTCCAGAAGAAACCCCTTGTGTCTCAGGGTGCTGGCAGCAAGTGCCAGGGTAGAGCCGGGAGAGCCAGAAGAGCCCCCCTCCTTTTCTCCTCCTAGCATCATTCACGACACTGGACAGGATGGAGGGATGGAAAGCTGCCCAGGGATAAGACTTTTGGTGGAGCCAGCACAGAAAGCACCGCCCCCCCCCCCCACCTCGGGCTGGACCTGTCCCTCCTGCAACGCCCCTGGGCTTGGAGGGCTTCGTTTCCAAACACTTGGATGCTTCCTGAGGTCACTGACAAGGAAAGGCTAGAGTCAGCGATCTGGGGACATAGCTTCCCGCTGGTTCCCCTGACCAGGGAGTCCAGCGCAGCACCAGTGGGGATGTGATGAACAGCAGGGGAAACCCAGTTTCCATCCACACGAGAAGGTGGGAGATTATCAGTGCAGGAAGAGAGCCGTGTGTGTGTGTGTGTGTGTGTGTGTGTGTGTGTACTCGTGCATGTGAATGCATGTGCACATGCCTGCATGTTTGAGAGAGAAATGGCATTTTTCCAGACAGAAGAGAGGAGTTATTTTTATTTTTATAAATAATGTTATCATTTTTTTCTTTGAGAATGTAAAATCCAAAAGCTATTTTTATGCATAATCTTTTCCATAAATGGTGTCATGCTGTGGTCATTTGTTCCTGTCGAAAGGAATTTAGAGGCAGGAGAGAGGGGGGCCTTACCAGCCCTCTGGGCATGCCTGGGGGGGACGGCCCCTTCGGTGGTGTGGACGTGCTCACCTTGCCACAGGACCAGGTGGGGGCAAAAGGCCCAGCGAGGCTCACTCAGGTGACAGAGAGAGGGGTGAGGGAGGTTTGAGCATTGTGAGAGTGATCGTGTTTCTTCTCATCAGAAGACAGGAAAGGAACAGAGTTTATGTGTCCTACTGTGAGCCATTCCCTGTGCCTATAATAACTCATGAAGGACAAAGGAGATAGAAGAGACCAACTCCTTATTATATTTTATAATAACATTCTAACATGATAAAAATGTGCAAGTGTGTAGCTGTCTATTCTTAAAATAATTTTTTAATTGTGAAAGTAACATATGACAATAGAAAAGTAGGAGTGCAGAAAAACAGGGAGCTGACCAAAAATATGAAACATGCTCCTACTTAATAGAAAATTGTAGTCGTATATTTTATCCAAATATGATAACATTTTATCCAAATATTAAAAACATCTGCTTACTGTTACATGTCATGTTCTAATTAATGGTATAATTAACTGCTAATAACCACTCTCATTAATTGACCTCTCCTAGGATCAAGGCTTGGCTCGTTGGGTTTGATTTAATCTTCACAGCAGCCTTTGATGTGGCTATTTACTGTTCCCATTTTCCATGAAGGAAAACTGAGGCTCCTAGAAAGGAAGTGACCAGAACTGGGCCTGGAACGTAGCACCAACCTTTGGCTCTCAAGCCCCCAGTCCCAAGCCTCGTGTTTATTATGTGTCCAGGGGACTCAGGGTGTAAACAGCAGGCCCCCTGCACAATGCTAGAATTCCCTAGGGTTGGGTGCTTGGGACAGCCCGGGCCTCTGGGGCAAGGCTAGGGGTGCCTAATCTGGAAGACTGATTCCACGTGCAACGCCCAACAATTAGTCCGTTCCTGCTTTTTGATTTAATTCTTCCCCTAATGTGTGTTCATCGTGTAGCTCAGGCAAGATTGGTATTCAGGGAAGAGGCATCACAGGCGGTAATTAAACTGTCTCCACTGACGCGCTCCGTCTCTGAGAACAGACCTGTTTGATTCCGCAAAGGAAATCATTGGTATTTTAACACGAGGCAGGAAACTTTTGATTAGTGAGTGATAGATAAACAGATCGATGCCTTTTCTGGCGACATTTTCAGCTTCATTATTGTCACTGGAGAAGGGAAAGGGGTGGGGAGAGGGCTGACACGGAGGAAGATGAGAGGAGATGGTGGGGGAGAGGGGGGCTTGGATCAGTGAGATGCTGGGGCAGGGGGTGGCTGGGGTCCCAGGAAGGTGCGGCTGCCCCTGGTGGCTGGGAGCTTTGTCGTGGTCTGGGGATGGCAGGAGAAGCCGCCCCCCACACCTCCACAGCAGGGACATGGCACTGGGCCCCTGATGAGATTCTCCTGGCAGCTGGCCTGCCTCCCAGCCTCGCAGCTCCTGCACGTTATTGCTGCTCTCTCAAGGTCAGGGGCAGTTAAGACCAGAGATTATACTGTGTCAGTTGCGCCTTTTTGAAATATGACTCAGTGTAAGCTCTTTCCACACCAGAGGAGAGATGCCAAAATCACACTTCAATCTCGAGCGCGCAACGGGCTTATTGGGATTTTAGCAGGGCTCTGGTGAGATAAGTCTGTTTCTTCTCTCAGGGTGCCCTTTTACAAACTTTGGTTAAGTGAGGCCACAACTTAGCGAGGGCAGGTTTCCAGACGGCACAGAACCTGTGCCCGGCAGACAAAGCAGGGCCACGCAGGGCCACCCAGCGCCACCGGTCCCGAGGGCCAGTGCAGGAGTAAAAAGGGGGTTGCCTGGCAGCCGCCTTTGCTTCTCTACCCACGTGCCTCCCAGCCAGAATTTTACTCCTGGGCTCCAATCACAGCTCATCTTTCCAAAGCCTCAGGCTTCTCATCTGTAAAATGGGAGACCGCATGTCCTTCTTGCAAGGTTATCCTGAGACTTGGGGATGATGCAGGAAAAGCACCTGGCCTTTTGTAGGTGCTCAGTACGCGGGAAATCCGTTCTGTTTTCCCTGCTTTGGGCTCTTATGTTTTAAGGTACCTGGTGGAGGGTAGGAGAAGAGTCAAGGCAGTCAGAAAATTCCATGATGTTATCTGGGCCATACACAGCTGTGAATTGGCCACCCTCTTCTTTCTCGAGCTCATCAGAGACAGCTGCTGATGACATGATGGCCCCCGGTGACGTGATGGCCCTCGATGATGCTGGGTGTTTGTGGTTCACTCCCTAAATGTGAGACAAGCCTGCTTGGTGGTGGGGGGCGGGTTCCAAGATCCCAGTTTCCTTCTTCAGCCTGGTGGCTCCTTGCATTGTCCCACACACCATCTCCTCTTGCCTTTCTTCCTCCTCCTTATCCTTTTTCCCCCGATTTCCCACCACCTAGGGTCCCACTCTGCCCCTGGGATTCTGTTGGGCATCGTGGTCACTCGCATGAGCTTCGGTGCTGACAGCTCTCTGTTGAGTCTGGCTCTGGGAGCCATGAGTGTGGGCAAGTGTGTTGGCTGAGCCTCAGTCTCCTCATCGACGAAGCCCATCGCCTTGTGTGGCCCTGATGAGGGAGAAGCAATCACGGATGGAAATCACTTAGCCCGCTGCTTGGCCCGAGGTAGAGGACACCGTGAGTGTAGCTCCAGCACTGGCTGTGCCTACTGACCCTCCTCCCTACTCAGTCGGCAACTGGAGGGACGCTCTCTAGCCACCTAATAAAGGATAAGTAGATTCAGAGGAAATTGGAAGTCTCAGGGAAACAACCCCTCCCGAGCTTGAGCATTGCTGACCTTTGCAATGGCTATTTGGTGTTTTCTTTGTTGTCTCTCACATCTATTCTTCCTCCCGCCTCCCTCCATTTCCTGTTAGACCTCTAGTTTTACTTCCGGTGACTGACCTCTCCCCCACTACTGGGCGTGCTCTCAGCAGAACTGTCCATCAAGGTGCTTGGCCAATGGGTGGGGCAGTGACTCAAGTGCAGCCAATGAGATTCTCCTGTTGTTTGACACGGCCCCTCCCTCCCTCCCTCCTGGCCAATGGGTGGGCACGTGGCCAGAGCTCAGCCATTAACATTGGCTCTCTCTTGATGAAAAATGGCTGGAGCTGGATTCCGATCTGAGGAGGATTTGTACCCGCTCCTGCCCCACCAAGGCCCCTGTCCTCTGCCCTTTTGAGTCTAGTAATTTGTCTTTTTTGATTCTGAGAGCTACCCCATACCCGTCCAGATAGTTCTCTATGCTGACACCAGCCAGGGTTGGTCTGAGTTGCTTGTCACCCAAGAATCTTGATGGGTCCAGGCTGTCTCTGTCGGGTATTAAAGGAGCCAAGTGGAACCAAAGGCAAACATCTTCCAGTTATCCGTGATGAAGGAGGGAGGACAGGCCCCCAACCCCCGTCTCCTCCACCCTGCAGAGCCCGGCCGATCCAGCATGCACAGGGGTCAGGAAACACTCTATGAGCAACGTCAGCCTGACTTCCCTGACCCCGGGGACGCTCTTCTAAGAGGGGTCCTTGGCTTTGCCCTCTTAATGAATCCCCTCATTCTCTGGGGCCCAATCCATTATTCAAACTCTGGTGCTCAAATCCGTCTCAGCTGTCCTCCCGCCTTTGCTTGCACCCCCGCCCTCTCTTCTGTCCCAGTAGGGATTTCTCAAGGTGCGACAAATTTACCCATCAGGTCCTCCTTGCAGGAGCTACCCCTGATTTGGGGCAGGGGGACGGGGACTGGCATGGCCACGAGGACTCATCTGATTCTCCTTCTCGACAAACCTTTCCGGGCAAGTGAACAGTGTGTGTGTGGGGGAGGGGGAACCCCTGCCCCCTTCAGAGTCTACACAGGGACTCAGCCCCCAGCCTTAAACTCCTCTTCCCTTGGGTGGGTGAAGGCTCCAGATCCTCGCAGAGCCCAGGCCTGCCCGGGTCATCTGCTCTAGTTCTGACCCTGACCCAGAGTGAGGCTTAGGGGCTGAGAGGGGCCTATCTCCGTTCTGACTGCCTGCTGACCCCTGACTCATTAGCCGCTGGGACTCAAATGTTCCTGACCAGCAGGCTTTGGTGGGCACACAGCCATGAGATCAGGCAGGCCTGCCTCACCCCCAGTCAATGCCATGTTCTTCTCAAATGGAGGCTTCCCTGGGATAGTGCATGGATTTCTGTGCCAAGAAGTGACCAGTGCCTCCACACTGTGATGCTGAAAATCCCGTTGTCTCTTCTGGCCCGGCCCAGCCAGTGGTATTTCTCCCTGCGTCTTCTGGAAACACTCTGCCATTTCTGGAATACAGCGCTGGCTAATGCTAAGGCTCCCCATGATAGAGAAGGAGAAGGTATGACTCTCGTCTCCAGCATGTGGGACAAGCTGGCTCTTCAACACCTCTAACCTCTTTAGAATTTCTAATTTCTGTTCCCTCTGCTTGCCTGCTTGCTTACCTTATTTATTTGTTTATTTGTTTATTTTTGAGAGCGAGAAAGTGGGGCAAGGGGCAGAGGGAGAGAGAAAGAGAATAACTTCAGCAGGCCACATGTCCAGTGTGGAGCCCAACATGGGGCTCAGTCCCACATCTCTGAGATGATGACCTGAGCTGAAATAAGACACTTAGCTGACTGAGTCACCCAGGCATCCCGCTGGGTTTTAAAGGCCTTTTTTTTTTTTTAAACAAGTCATGAAACCCAAGTCAATCTAGCAAGGAAGGAAATATTTTGACTTAGGTAACAATTATATCTTGAAATCTAGCTTCAGGCACAGCTATATCCAGGAGATTAAACAATGTCAGGACTGTCTCTCATTCTCTCTCAGCTCTGCTCCCCTTTCTTTGGCTTCATTCTCATGGCAGCAGGACGGTGGCTGACCTCTGTACCCTCAGAAATAAGTTCAGTAAAAAGAATGTCTCTTCCCTGATTATGCTAAGGATAATCCAGGAACTGACTATTTTTCCTCTGGTTTGCCTACATTAGGACATGTGCCCATCCCTGAACCAACTATATAGTATCTAGAAAGATGGGATGCTCAGACTGGTCAGACTGGGATCACATGACTGATTTGAGTTAGACAGAATGAGTTGGACAGAATGTGTGACACAGGGTTCCTGAAAGCAAGACCAGATGCTTTTTCCAGAAGAATGGGATGGGTGCTGAGCTGGCAGCTCTTTGCTCCATGCCTCACCCCCAAAGCCCAGCTATGGGTCAAAGAAGGCTCCTGGTTCTTTCAGATACAATTAGAGCAAGAACCTTATTCAATCAACCTCATTCGGTTCTGGAGGGGATAGCAAGAGCTCCGGTGACTGGGACCAGTGGCTATGGCTGTTCTTTTCCCTTTCCCATCTGACCAAACCTTGCAAGCAGTTAATACAGGGCCTGGAAAGGAACCGGGATGGAGATGTAGGATTGGGGGGGGGGAGACAAAAAAGGGGGAGACCTTCTCCAGCTCCCTAAGCAAGGGGTCCCCAGGGCTAGGCACCCAACTGGTGCTCACAACATGACAATCTCGGCTCTCTGGCCAAGAGGTGTGACACTTACCCTAGAGGCCCTGGGAGTGACCACTGGTCAAAGAGCACTCAGGGGGTGTTTCATGAGGGGTCGAGAGCCCCTGAGATCTGGTGGGAAGAGTCAAGCATTTAGCATCTGGTTATAGCCACGGGCTTTGATTTCAGACCAGTCCTGGGTTCAGACCTTGCTCTGCCACTTCTGCGGGCAAGTGTTACACCTTTTCTGGGCCTCAGTATTCCCCTGTGAAATGAGTATGATGGTCATAGTAACAACAGGCAACACTTAAAGACCATGTTACATGCCCATTGCTATGGACTGAATTGTGTGCCCCTACCCCCAATGTAGAAGCTGAAACTCTAACCCCTAGTATGACCATATTTCCAGATAGGGCCTGTGACAAGGTGACACAAATTCGATGAGGTCACAAGGAGGGGCCCCAAATTCAATAGTGCTGGTCTCTTAGAAGAAGAGGAAGAGAGGTCGAAGCTCTCTCTGCCTATGAGCACAGGGGGAAGGACACCAGAGAGGTGGTCGTCTGCAAGCCACGAAGAAAGGCTTCCTCAGGAACCAAATCAGCCAGCAACTTGATTTTGGATTTCTAGCCTCCGGGCTACGAGGGGTCTGTGTTTGAATCATCGTGGGAGCCTGACCAGACTAATACTCTTTATTTTATATTTTTTTAAAATATTAATTTATTTGGCCTTAGAACTTCTGTCTTTTTAAAAATTTTATTTATTTAAATTCAATTAATGAACTAATTAATTTTATTTAAATTCAGTTAATTAGCAGTTTTAGGGGGGTCAGAGGCTGCTGTCAGCCCTATCTGCTTGCAGGAGCTTCGACCCCAAAGTGTCTCCATTTTTAGGGTGACTCTCTCAGTGGCGATGAGGCAGCAGGGGATAGAAATGGCGGGGTTAGTGACATGGGGGACAAAGCAGAGTCCACGGAGTAAATATTCTAAGCACTCACAGCCCAGAGGCTCCAAAGGGACAGTCCATTTCTGAGACCCTCTTTCCTGATCTGGGGAGGCCCCAGGCCGGAGAGAGAGAGGGACCCCTCTCAGACTCCCACCCTCCTTTCCCAAGGTGACCCTGGCCTCGACTGGACGCTCTGTCTCATTCTACCCGTGATGGAGGGTGGTTATTAACAAAAGTGGGACTCACTGCTGATTACCTTCCCCACCCCATTAATTTTCATTTCCCCTGGATCCCTCAAGGCAGGCTGTGGCTGAGGCAGTGGGACCGCAGTGTGTGTTACACAGAAACGCACCGGGTGCTTGCTCCTGATTTCTGGGTTAGAATGTCCTGCTCTCCACTGCACCCCCTCCCTGCCCCACCCAAGGGGCTTGCCACTCAGGGTTCTGGCTGCACATTCACGCTCACTTATCAGTTAATCCTTCCCTTTCCCCCATATAACCCAGAGTCCTTTGCTCCAGCCCCGTATGCCTGGAATGTTGAGAAGGTCCCAGTAGACTTGGAGATCCATCTCACAGCTGGCCAACGGCCACTGCCAGCAGAAAGAGAGCTCAGCTGGGAGGAACCAGGGTGGCCCCCAGTCTGACCAGTGGCTGGCTTCTCCTTTGGGCAGTCTGCAAAGCACAGGCCATCAGTGGGGCGTCCCCTAGTACATTTCGTGATGAGTTGCCCAGGCAAGGATTTC
This sequence comes from Taxidea taxus jeffersonii, assembly GCA_003697995.1. NCBI lineage: Eukaryota > Metazoa > Chordata > Mammalia > Carnivora > Mustelidae > Taxidea > Taxidea taxus. Next base: position 25,114 of record ML108702.1, on the reverse strand, counting down.
CTGGTACTCACACAGCATCAGAAGGACCTGGGCAGCTCTTGCTAACTACAGATGCCTGGGCCCTGTCTCCGGAGACTTAGTTTCAATTATTCAGGACTGTGGCCCAGATAATTCTAATATACACCAGGGTCGAAAACTACTGATCCATGGCCTCCTCCCCTTTACACGGGTGAATGCATGACTTATGGACCTCCCTGATCTCCCCACTGATCTGTATCTTAATACTGCCTCTGGTCAACACAAAGGAATGCATCCCTAATGGTGAAATATAGGAAAAGCGGAAGTGGTCTATGGGGCACAATGATGATGGTGTGCTTACTTGAGAGGTGCAAAGGTGCAAATTCCTCTGCATCTCAGAAGACAAGGCTTCATTACCATAGTCTGCACTGCCCACAGGGTCTTTAGAGGGAGTGCCCTGCTACGGATTAAATTTGTACTTCCCTCTTCTTCAGTAGGAAGAGTTCCCAGGTACAGGGACAGAGAGTGTCCTCAGATTCGGCCAGGGTAGCCACCCAGGACAGGTGGGGGATGGACTGCCCGGAGAAGAGAAGAAACCGACCAGAGTTGGGTGTTCACCGTGGGCCCAGGGGGTGGTGGTCCAGAATCTGTGGGTGGCAGAGAAGGGAAATGGTCCAGCCCGGAGATCCTGGGTGACATTCCAGCTGTGGACAAGCCAGGGGCTCAGAGTACTGGCACAGGGAGCGCCTTTGAGGTTGCATGGCCCCATTGGAGGCCAGGCATCACGCGATGCATGCGGGCTGTGGGGCATACCTCTTGCATGGAAGAGCCCCTGGTCCAGCTTCGAGTCCTTTGTTTTTATTTTTGAGGCCTCCTCTTC
>ML108702.1:0-19276 GCA_003697995.1 Taxidea taxus jeffersonii | reverse complement strand
CTCCAGAGACCCTGAGGGATGCTGGGGGACTCCCAGGCTGGTGCAAATGGATTAGAGGGGACAGAAGGAGCCAGAATGGGGTGAGGACAGTGTAAGGGCCAATGGACTACTCTGTGTAGGGCTTCAGAAGCTTGGGGGCTGAGCCTTCCTAAACGGACAGGACGCTTTGGTGGTATGAGTGCTAGGGAGGCCTTCTGGGTCTTGAGTGGAGCCTCCAAAGAGCATCAGCAGAAGGAGCTAGAAGGAGGCAGGGCCCAGAAAGAGCAGAAGGAAGGGGCTGGCATTCGGGTCCTCAACATGGCCAGCGTCTCTGGTCAGGGAGTTTCCTGGGGGAGGAGCTAATAATTTTGCATAATTTTGCAGGAGAAACTGGTAATCCAGTGGAACCAGCACTTAGGGCAGAGGGGTCTCTAGTCACTGAGCTTCCTTTTTAGAGCTCATTCATTCATTCTTTCCCCCCAAATATTTCCTGAGCACCTACTGTGTGCCAAGCATTGCTTGAGAGGCTGTGGATAGAACACCGAAAAGGAGAGACCAGCCTCTGCTTCCATGGAGCCAACATTCCGGTGGGAAAGGGACAAGGGGGCTACACAAATGAGATCTTGCCATGAAGAAAATATACTGTGGGATGTGCTAGAGAATTTGGCAAAAAATTTGGTTTGGGCAAAGGCCCCTGGGAGGTGACATTAAGTGGAAAGTCAGGGAAGAAATTTGAGCTGAGGCCGATCTAAGATCTTTATATATAAAAATATATACCCTGTGTATTATATCATATAGTACATCATATCATATATTACATATTGTATTATGTCCTGCCATGTGAAGATGCAGGGGAGGCACAAAAGGGCATTGTAGGTGGAGGCCACAGCCATAGCAAAGGCCCTGGGGTAGGAATAAACTTGGCACGTTCAAGGAAGAGAAAGAAGGGCACAGACTCTGGAACACAGTGATTGAGCAGGAGAGTCATCTGTGAGGATTTGGAGAGGGGCGCTGGGGCTACTACGCCAGAGCCTCGTCACTTCAAATATAAGGGGAAGACGCGGGCAGGTGGGAAACACAGGTGTATCAGGACTTGATGTATCATTTTTCAGGGGCCGCTTTGGTTGTCCTGGGGCAGCAGAGTGGAGACTGAGGGCTCTTGGGAGGACTCTCAGCAGCCAGGGCTTGAGGTGAGGAGGCTTGGGGACAGCGGCGGGCAAGGAGAGAAGTGGGCATATTCAGGGTGCACTTGAGCAGTTTTAGCCACTGGGATTTCCAAGATCTTTCCCCACTAGGAGGCTCTCATCAATAGGAGAATTTCTAAGAGGGTCTCAGGGGTAACTGCCTCCCTAGCATCCCCGCCGGCCCAGTGCAGGCTCCAGGAGTGCCTTTGTTTTCAATCTGCTCTGGTGTTTGTGATTAAATTGATCTGCATGTAATTGACGTTGCTTCTCGCCAACCTGCAGAGCGGACCGTATGCATGGGGCCGCATTGTTTTCCACCACAAAATCTCGGCAAAAATCTCCTCCCTTCCCTTTACCAGAGGAAGGGATGGGGGTGGTGATGATGGGTGGGTTGGGGGGAGCAACCAGTACGGAAAACAAAAATCTTGGTCCCTAGAATCCTTAGGATTCCTAAAGAGTGTCAGCCAGGGTTTCAAGACAACACATGTTCCCAGAAAAACAACCCTGGCTTGGGTTCAAATCCCAAAGAGATAAGTCACTGCTTCTCACCAGCTCCCAGCAGTTAGTGTCAGGAATTAGAAGGGCTTGCGTATTCACTGTGGCTGGGTTCTGTTGTGCTGGAAATGTTTATGATAATCGAGCTGCAGCCTCAATGCAAAGTTGTGGTGTGTATAAATAACCAATTACGAGGGTTTTTAAAGGAGAAGCTTGTTTGGTTCCGAGAGACAGATCCTCTCCAGTGGAACCCGCTTTTGCCTTTGCACGATATGGATGTAATTTCAAGTGTCCCTGGGTGTTGTCCTTATGCTATTTATTTAAGGTATTTATACAAAAATAAACTCTATCGAGATGAAGCAGGGTAGATTGAGAGAGGCTCCTGGAGCCAGAGTGATATTGATTACAATTGCAGAGGATTGTGGTGTCAGGTCACCTTCCCGCCATTGATTGTTGATTGCTCTATAACAGCCCCTTCTCCAGCCCTCCCTCCTCTCCCCTCTGCCAATCACAGACACATTAATTGTGGGGACAAATTTAATCATTGCTCCCTTGCAGTACTGTTGTGATTCCCAGCCATTTTTCACACACGGTAAAACTGCGGTCGGGTGGCGGAAAGGGAATTCTGAAGGAAGCAGGCTACTGCAGAAAGACACAAAGCATTTCCATTCTTTAATGAAGAGAGCTGGAAGCCTGGTTAATTCTCTCTGATGAAGCCACAGCTCTTTCTGAGCATTGAGCTGGGCAGTAGAATGCAGGATTGACTCTTTCAACTGCTAGGAAAATTCGCCAGTCTCAGTCGATAATGAGCAGCTCTTGGGGGGCCAGGGTGTGATGGCAGAAAATAAAACAGCCTTGCAGATTAGCTACCTGCCTGCTTAACCAGGACTAATCACAGCAGGGCCAGGCCAGCAATTACCAACTGTGGTTGGTGTTAATTTCATTCTCTCTGTAGCCTCTCTTGAAAAAAAACCATACTAACTAAACTCTCTTGGACCGTGAAGATTTTCATCTCGCCAATATAGATAGTTAAATGAAACCGGTTAAATGAATCCTTAACTAGCTTTGCAGAATAGGATCTAAGTCCTTACCAGTGCGGATTTTCTTAATGTGAGGGAAACAGCATCCACATATTGTAAGCCGTCTGTGAATCCAGCCATCCGTTCATGTTGTATTTTGGCACTAAGTTCGGGGAATACAGGGGTGAACAAAACTTGTCTTTTGGGGTTTATATTCTAGAAAGAATAGTGAGTTTAAAAAATATCTTATAATTATGGGGATGCCCCAGTGGCTCGGTCCGTTAAGCATCTGAGTCATGATTTTGGCTCAAGTCATGATCTCAGGGTTGTGAGTTTGAGCCCCACATTGGGTTCCATGCTGATCATGGAGCCTGCTTGAGATTCTCTCTCTCCCTCTCCTCCTGCCCTTCCCCACACTCATGCTCTCTCTCTCTCTAAAATAAATAAATCTTTTAAAAAATATTATTGTGATGAAAACATAACATGAGCCCTATCTTCTCAACAGTGTTTAAATGTGCAATGTGTCATTGCTGGCTATCGGTACAATGCTGGATAGTTAACTAGAGTGTGTTCATTTTACTTAATTGAAACTTCAGGCATGTTGATTAATAATTCCTCATTTCTTCCTCCCTCTAGTGCCTGGTAGCCATCATTCTAGTCTTTGATTTTGTGATTTTGGCAATTTTATTTTATTTACACATTTTTTAGTGGGAGAAGAGGCAGAGCACACACACACGCACGTGTGCGATAGAGAGAGAGAGAGAATCTTAGCAGACCCCCTTTGGAGCAGGGAGTCTGATGAGGGGCTCGATCTCATGAGATCATGAGACCTTGAGATCATGACTGGAGCTGAAATCAAGGGTCAGACACTTAACCAACTGAGCCACCAAGTGCCCCTGATTTGGTCTATTTTAAATACTTCATTTAAGTGGAATCACGTAGTACTCAAGTACTTAGTCTTTCTGTTTTGGCCTGATGTCCTCAAATGTCTATCCATGTTGTTGTACATCGCAGACTATCCTTCTTTTCTAAGGCTGTATAGTATTCCTTTATATGTTTATGCCACATTTTCTTTATCCATTCATCTGTCTACAGGCTTTTAAATTATTTCTACATCTTACCTGTTGTGAACAGTGCTTCAGTGAATATGGGAGTATACAAGTGGCCAATGAGTATATAAAAAAATGTTGTCATGCATTATTAAGGAAATGGGATACACAAAAGGTCAGGATGGCTTTGCCAAAAAACAAAAATGAGAAAACAAAAACCAAAAAAACCAAAAGACCAGCACTGGTGAGGATTTAGAGAAATTGAAACATGTGGGCACTGTTGGTGGGAATGCAAAATGATGCAGCCATTGTGGAAAACAGGATAGTGGTTCCCTCTCAAAAGCAGAACTACCATAGGATCCAATAATCCCACATCTGGGAAGAGATCCAAAAAAAAAAAAAATGGAAATCAGAATCTCAAAGAGATATTAGCACACCATGTCCTGAGCTTTAGCATGTTTCAGAATTACCTGGAGTACTCATTAAAATATCAGTTGCTGGCCTCTGTCCCTTGCCAGAGTTTCTGATTCAGCCGGTCTCAGTTAGGGCCCTGGGGTTTGCATTCCTAACGAGTGCCCGGGTACTGCTGCTACTGGTCCAGGGAACCCCACTTTGAGAAATGCTGCTCTAGTTGATAGCTGTGAATGTTAAGTCTGGTTGCGAATTCAAAACCGCCTTTTTGAAAGCTTTTCAAAAATACTCATGTGTGCCCCCTCTCTCTCTCTGCCTGCCTCTCTGCTTACTTGTGATCTCCCTCCCTCTCTCTCTGTCAAATAAATAAATAAAATCTTTATTAAAAAAAAACCTACTAGTGTGTGTGTGGGCGGTGGGGGTGGGGGAGAACCGCCATTGGTTCTAATTAATGGGTCCAAGCTGGGGTCTGGGCATTGATGTTTTTTTGAGAAGAGCGCCCCGAGTGATTCTGCGCAGTCGAGTTGAGAAACACTTTTCTTCACCTAAATGTGAAGAGGGGAGGGTAGACGCATTTAGCAGGGCAGCTGAGAGGCTGCTGGGTGTCACCTGGCTCTCCGTTTTCCATTCCCGGCCCTGGCAAATTCGTCTTCCTGTGACTCAGTGTCCTCATCTTTAACTGCGTTGTCGCGAGAAGCAAGAGAAGTACTCTCCGTGCCTGGCACGTAACAAAGCCCTGAGTACTTGCTGGTTCTCAGGCTGGCATGCGGACTGGGGTACATGGCGTGACTCTGCCAATTTTCATGTGATTACTCCGTACGCTTCCCGGTAAACACCTTGCCCCTTAGGACACCGCAGAGGCTGACCCGATGTGTCTTTCCTTAGGTTTGCCATTTGCCCTGGCGCCTTCCTTTCTAGGGGGCTCCCTGCTGCCTTCCTTCTCTTTCTTCACTCAGACACCGATAATAAGGTCCTCATGCCTCTCCGACAGCCCCAACTTCTCAGCGAAAGCGTCTTGTTTGCAGCTGTGGAAACATTCGTCATCCAGTGTAACTAAGGAAAACACTCCGCCCTGGGACGTGTCGAATACACGTGCTGGGGAGGCGGTGCCAGGAGAGCAAATGGGACCCGAGAATAATTCCTCAAACGAGCCCCAGGCACGTAGTGAAAGCTGTCGGAAGCCAGAGGACCCATTATAAATTTTTTGATGCACAGTCAAGCTTGTTGTCTTTCTAGCGCTTTCTCATGACCTGTTGTGGTTTGTGCTGTGTGAATTTTTTTTTTTTTAAAGAGTTATTGACTTCAGGGAGGGGACAGTGGGACCACCAAGAAGTTGGGGCAAAAGACTCGGGGTGTGTGCATGAGGGTGGAAGGCACAGAGAGGGGCCCCTGGGTAGGTCTAGAAAGCTCGTTTGGGGTACACGGGGGGGGGGCAGGTAAGGGAACGTGCTTTCTTGCATTAGCCTTGTTGGACTGAACATAAGCTAAATTTATACACGGCCCTGCTAAGGCCGGGAATCCAGACTAGTCTCAGGGTGGGGAAAGCAAGGAAGTGATTAGGCCCAGTCGCCCAGAAGCGCTTATAAAACAGCCTGACTTGCCTTTTATTTAGGTTATCTGGGGAGACACAGTATCCTCCTTGTGAGGGTGGGTAGCTTGGTGGTCAAGAATGCCAGCTTAGGGATCAGAAACAATCTGGGGCACGAGTCCCTCCCGCCACCCCTTGCTAGGCTGTGTGACCTTGGGTGAGTGCTTCACTTAGCTGAGTTTGCTTTTTCATCTGTAAAATGGATATATTATTAGCCAGAGCACAGGTTTGCTATAGGACTGAACATGAGGTTGTGTTTGGGGAGTCCTTACACCACCTGCTGTGTGGGACCTGCTGCCCTTCATCCATCCAACGGCTCTTCATTTGTTAAGCCTCACTTTGTGCCTGGTCCCACTCAAGGAGCAGCCACCCAGCGGTGAATAAGGCAGGTGATGTCCCTGATCTCAAATAATAACTTATATCCTAGCGGAGAGAGGCTGCATAAACAGCAGTAAGTAAACAACGGGAGAAAAGTGGCATTAAATGCTTTGCTGATAATTAAAATCTGATTGGGGCACATGGGTGGCTCAGTTGGTTAAGTGTCTGCCTTACCCGCTCAGGTCCTGATCTCAGAGTCCTGGAATGGAGCCGTGCATCAGGCTCCCTGCTCAGCAGGGAGTCTGCTTGTCCCTCTCCCTCTGTCCCTCCCCCAGCCCATGCTTGAGCACACACTCTCTCTGAAATAAATAAAATCTTTTAAAAAAATAGGATGCTATGAACAAGATAGGGACCCCTTTTCCACTGGGGGGGGGGGCAAGATAAGGACCTTATGGGGATGGTTTAACCTGAAATCTGTATGATGAAGAGGCAGCCATTCCGATTTCTGGGGCATCAGTATTCTGGGTAGGGGAGGCAGCATGTGCAAAGGCCCAGAGTTTGGAGTGGTGGAGAGGGAGAGGCACAAAAAGGAGGGTGGGGTGGCTGCCACAGAAGGAACTAGGCAGAGAATAGAGGGAGAGAAATGGTAGAAAGAGGCAGGAACCACTTTGCCTCATGGACCTCAGGAAGGATTTTGATGTTCTTCTGGGTATGGTGGGAAGGCCTGGGGGGTGGGGGGGCTAGAAAAGTTGACAGGGTGACACGGTCTGATTTATATTTTCAGATGATCTCTGGGGGACAATGGAATGCAGGGGTGAGAGCAGAAGCGGGGAACAGAGAGGGAGCTTCTGCCATTTTGGAGGGTGGGTGCTGGCCGCTCAGCCGGCCCTGTTGACTTCACTTTTAGCCTGCGTGCCTTCCCTCAGGATGGAAGCAGAGGGCAAAGCCTCTAGTCTAATCCCCCCAGAACCCAGCTTCCTGGGCTGGAGAATGGGGTTGGTCCTCCTCGCTGTGTGCCCCCTGCCTCAGGGCAGTGAGCCGAGATACAGCTGGAGAGAAGACGCCTCCCGTTCATAGGTCCCTGAAGCCCCACCCCCCACCCCCATTTCCCAAAGGGATGGAGGACACTGCCCTGTCTGGAAATCGGCTTCCTGAAGGGGCAGGTTTTTCCTGGGGCTGGTGCTGGGCTGTTTCCAGGGGTTTTCTGGATCACTTCTGCTCTTGGAAGCAAGCATCTCACCAACATGTGTAGGAAACATGCGTGCTCTGCCTGCTGCCCGGACACCCGGCCAACTGTTAGGAAGTTGCTTGGAACTCGAATCCCATCTTGCTGGGTCCATCTGGTTCGGACACCAGAGGGGCCTGAGCCCTGATGTCTGACTGGCCCTCTCACAGGCTCGGGTCTATCTGAAGGCCACAGGCCTTTGCGGTTAAAAGGAATCTGGGAAACATGAGGAGGAAGTGTGACTATGCAGGAAGTGTCTCCCATCCACGCCAGGTGGCCCAGAAGTCCCTTGGCAAGTGACAGCCTGGGTCTATCACACCAGGCTTCTGGGAGCCCCCCCCCCCCCCCACTCCGGCCCCCAGCCTGTCTCATGCAACCAGAGAATAAGATTTTCCATTGAAATAAATTTCTCCTCCTTGTCTGATGTCTTATCTAAACCCCCTACTTGAAGAAATCACTGTTCATTCTGTGCTTTTTTTTTAAAGCTATCTTTGTATTCCTTCAATTTTTATAGCCGATCACTTTGTACGTGAACCAAGTACTAAACAAGCATTATTACAGCCTTGCGCACCGCGCACCACAGAGGCATAAATCCCACATTAACCTCATCCTAAAGAGCGGCTGAGTGCATTTTAATAAATGTCCCAAATGGTTTTAGTGTCTGGTAGCCAAACGGAATAAAAAATGCGCGCGCATTACAGGACGTTATGAACCTTTCTATCAAAAGTGATAATAAACACCCTGCTTGTTGAGCTCGGTGATTGGGCTACATTTTTAAACAGTATACCGAGAGACAAATCAAGGTAGAGCTGAGATGATTAGGTGATAAGGATCGCAGAGGACCCGGCCATCTCCAGGGGTTTCTAGGAGCAGGTAGACCTCCCTCCTGCCTCCTGATCCGTTTTCATTCGGAGCTCCTCCCCTCACCCCCCGCCCCCGTGGTACCAAGAGAAACGAGCAAATTAAGAAATCTTTGCTGCACGCGGATATTTAATATAAGCAGCCAGATAAAGGCAAGGACGCACATCATTTATCAGTTGAATAAAAATCCAGACGAGGGATTTTCCTGACGCCGCGCCAGGCGCCATTAGGAAAGCATTCTGGGTTCCGGGGTCGGCGACGGCGCGCCGTTGGGGCCAAACTTCCTCCGCCCACAAGGTGTTCCTCGGAGTCACGCACACCTCGGGCGGCCCATCCAGGGGCTGCGAGTCTCTACTCCCCGTACCGGCTCGCTCTTTCCTTCCCGAGGTGGGAGTTCCACTTGGAAAGCTCCAGAAGCCAGTTAGGCCTTTTGGTCATCCATCCAGAGGAGATAGAATATCCCGCCGGTGGCCATTTTGGATGTGCAGATGTTTTGGTTTGGGCACATCTGTAGGCAATCACTCTGCTTTCTGGGCAGGAACGGTGTTTTATTATGGGATTATATGTGTAATCTTGGATAAATAGTAGAAATTGGAGTAGTTTGGTTGGAAGACTTGTTTTCTCTCCCGGAGAGCAGTGTAAATAGCAAACCAGAAACCATGCGCTCGTCACTGCAGCAGAATCGAACTCGCCAGTCTTCTTCCTTCTGGCTGGACCCCAGAGCCCGGTGTGAGGCTCTGGGCCAACAGGCTGCCGAAGGGGGTCAGGCCAGGCCCGGGATGGGGGGTGGGGGGTGGGGGGTCTCTTCCCGGGAGGGTGCTGGCTGGTCTCTGAGACCCAGCCCCCAGGGGATCTGGACAGAGTCTCGGTGCCTCATTGCATTTTTGGGAGCATGGGCTCTTCTTCCATCCCTGGCCCGATGTCCTCTTCCCCACCAAGTGTGAGAAATGCGAAAATGGGGACCTAGGGGGAGGCAGCCTGGGCTGTCACAGATACGTTTCTCCAATTCTGGTAATACACATAATGATGTTACTCAGTTTTGTTTTACATTTCCAAAACAGATGTACCAAATCCCTGTAAACTGATCTATGGTAATGCACTTAATTTTAATCTTCGATGTTAAAAGTAAAAACTGATCACTTAAAGCAGAAACATGTGTCACTTCTCCATAAGCTGGCACTGGACCCAGCCTCCCCCTTACCACTTAACTGTTTTGGCTCTGCTCTCGGCCTTCTCTTGATATTGTCCTCCCTGTGACCGCCCCTCCTTCTCCCGCACCATAAGGCATTTCTCAAGGAGCTTCCCCATTGCTGAATGTCTGCTGTGCCTGATATACGCTTCTAACCTTGGGTGTTCCCCAGGATCGCAACACTTGCTGCTCTGGGCTACCGTGAGTAGACCTTGGAAACCACATGTCCACTGTTTCGGAAAGTCAGAAAAAGATATCCCCAAGGCGTGTTCTATTGTGGAGAACCACTATAAAGAATGGTCCATGAGGGGCGCCTGGGTGGCTCAGTTGGTTAAGCCTCTGCCTTCGGCTCAGGTCATGATCTCAGGGTCCTGGGATCGAGCCCTGTATCGGGCTCTCTGCTCATTGGGGAGCCTGCTTCCTCCTCTCTCTCTCTGCCTGCCTCTCTGCCTACTTGTGGTCTCTGTCTGTCAAATAAATAAAATCTTTAAAAACAGAATGGTCCATGAGAAAGGAGTGCTCCCTGTTCCAGATGCTGGCTAAATATTATATCGAGAGGGGTGATGATTACCAAATATCTTTGTTCAGGAGTAAGGGCTGAAGGAAAAGCCCTGATTTTCCTTCCAGAAAATGCGTTGTGGCTTCTTAACATCCAGATCAATGCTACTCTGAGGTACAACATAGGTGGCAATCAGGGAAGTCAGCCCAGAAATAACAAAGGAGTCTGGAATGTAAAAAAGAGGTTTGCCCCCAGTGATGGGCCAGAAGGGTTTAGAATGGTGAGATGCAGGATAATAATTTTTCTTCCAGTACAAGGCATCAGACCCCCAAACTTCACTCAGTGTACCACACGGTGACAGCTGTTTTCTGAAGAGTTCCTGGTGGCCATCATTGAACGGCATGGCGTCAAAACATGTATCTTTGACGTTGAGGTCAGGAAGAGTTGAAGGCAGATGGACATCTTTTGTGCCCGAGTTGGGTGGCGGTTGTGGTCCCCACTGCCACGGACTTCTGGGGTTGCCTTCTTGGGTACAATTATCTACAAGACACACCTGAAGATGAAGACGCCCAGACGGAAGGAAAGGCAGGCTGGGTCTGGAGACCAAGAGCGGCAAGGGCTGAGCGTGGGAAGTGACAGTGGTTGATATTGTTGGGACTCTCAGTGCCAGGCGGGGGCTGGGCCGGGGCGGGGGATGTAGCAGGCCCAGGTTAGAGTGCATGCACTAGGGAATTTCATACCATAGCTTGAGATCAACTGGAAGCCTCAGAAGGAAGTGACATCATTGAGTTGTGACTTAGATCTCCTCGGCAGCTCTGGGGGTTCTAGAGAACACCTTTCCATTCTCAGATCCCACATTCCTTATGTTGGCCCAACTCAGAGAGGGCTCTTTCCTTCCAGGGAAGCCCGTCGAAGGAAAGGGCTGAAGGCCGGTGGCATCAGAGCCTCCTGGAGGACTGGTGACAACACAGATTTCTGGGCCCCACCTGTCGAGTTTCTGAGTCAGCAGGGCTGGGTTGGAGCCTGGGTATCTGCATTTCTAGCCAGTTCCCAGTTGCTGCTGCTGCTGTTCCAGAGACCATAAGGAGCAGGGATAAGACTCTTGGTGTCCCTCAGCCCCTCTTCGTCTCGGCTGCTGGGTTCTGGAACCTGCAGAAGGAAGGGCCAGATGGCCCTGGCTGGCACTAGTGGAGATATTTTCCCAAGGGAGCTTCAGCAAGGCAAGGCAGACGAAGGGTCTTGTGGCCTGGGTCCCCAGAGAACCTGTGTGCTGCTCTTGGGCAGTTAGGGGCAGAGTCATCTCGGCTCTAACCATACTCAGAGGGTCCTGTTCTTCGTCCAAAAACAACACAGTGAACAAGAATTCAATTTGGCAGGGGCACTTTGTGTTTAAGCATACTTTCTCTTAATTTGATCACCCATGCAAGAGCCTTCCAGACATTTGGATATAAGTTTTTAGAAATTCAGCTTATTATCTCAGTTATTTTCATTCCTGGACATTTGGTGGGGGAAGGGGTATTGCTAAGAGGTGGAGAGATACACAGTCTGATGGAGATTATTTGAGTAGAAATTGGAATGCAGCTGGAAAGATTCTGGAAAGACACCAAAACCGGGGCTGCGGAAAGACGTAGTTTTTGGAGCTGGGCCCACCTGCTTGGCATTTCCAGACCTGCCACTCATGGATGTGAGGCCCTGGGCAAGTCATCTGGTGCTTTTGCAACCCCAGTTTCCTCTTCTGGAATGTGTGCTGATAACAGCCGCCCTGCAGGGCTACCATTGGGATTAGAGGTGATGCCTGCGAAACAGCCAGCACACTCCAGAACCCCTGGAAGCCCTCAGTTACCACCTGCGATCACAATTGTCACTCTCATTTTTCTTTTTATTTTAATATTTGCCCACCTAACTCGAACTCATTTATGTTGCAGAGTACTAAGAAAATAAAACATCACAAGAATCATCCATGTTTCTATTTTAAAAAACCTGTGTCAGGGTACCTGGGTGGTGCAGTCAGTTAAGTGCCTGACTCTTGATTTTGGCTCAGGTCATGATCTTGAGGTCATGAGATCAAGTCCCTTGTTGGGCTCCGCTCAGCATGGGGTCCTCTTAGGATTCTCTTTCTCCCTCTTTCCCTCCCCCTGCTTGTACGGGAGCTCTCTATCTCTCTCTTTCAAAATAAATACATAAAATCTTAAAAAAATAAAAATCTGTGTCAAGGGGCCACATCAGTAATCTCAACCTGGGGGCAGTTCTACCCCTCGGGGGCATATGATAAGGTCTGGAGAGGATTTTTGTTTTTGTTTGGTTTTGGTTGTCACACTTGGGGACCTGCTCTTGGCGTCCAGTGGGTAGAGGCCAGGGACCCTGAATACCCCATAATGCACTGGGCACCCCCATGACAAAGGACAATCTAGACCAAAATGTCAAGAGTACTGCTTTTTGAGAAGCCCTCAGCTGGTTCTCCGTGGTTCTAGGATGGAAGAGGGAAAAAAAATTCAAGTTACTAGGTATTGTGCATTTTCTATGTGCCAGACATTGGGTGGGCGCCTTACTTGTTTCATCCCTACAGAGACCATGATGCGGGCGCGGTGACTGCCCCTGGTTTGCAGGAGAGAAACCTGGTACCGAGACGGACTGCTGGGCTTGCGTGCAGGCTGTCTTTGTTGTCTCGTGCCTGTGCTCGTGTATCCCCCTTCTGCCAGCGCTCTCGCAGGGTCTGCTGTGTGCCAGGCTCTGCGCTGAGCTGCAGGGACAGAGCAATGAGGAAGATGGACCTGGTGCCTACATGGGAGGAGCTCCCCGATCCTGGCCTGGTGCAGGAGACAGAGGGTGACGTCTGCCGTGACCTGAACCTGGCACGATGGGAGGGGACAGTGGATGGTCATGCCAGATCTGGGTTCAGGGGACCAGAGGGAGGGACACTCTGGTTTCTTTCCAGAAGGAACCCATTTCTGGGGACAGCAACATGAAATAAAATACACTCTCTAGGCTGGAAAAAGAATGCGCTCTTTACCGCCCTCTCAGTCCACATCCCTTCCGCCATGACTCCACCTGCACTATGACATGGGGGAAAGCCCATGGGAAGGATTTCTCTGCAGTCATAGAGACCTGTGTTTAACCGCTGCGTGGCCCTGAGTAGGCTGTGTGACCGCCGTAGTCTCTTTGTCCCGGTGTGGGGCGAGAGGAAAGAAACACCGTGATTATAACCACAGCTCACCGTGTCAGGGGCTGCATAGGAGCCCATCATGAATTCCCGTGTGTCCCCTAAGCTCACCCTTGCAACTTGCCCATGAGGCCAGCACTGCTATCCGAGCTGAGACCAGGGTGAGGCGAGGGAGATCGAAGAGGGTGCCAAAGAACTCAGGAATCCAGAAACGATTTTAATGCGATTTTGAAAAAGTGAGTGCAAAAAATCAAAATCCGTGGTGACAAACTATCAAGATTTTAAGTGTGAATTGGCCTTACCCTAATCCTGGCTCTGCATCACCCCATTTGGCAGATGAAGAAACGGAGGCTCTGAGAGACTATGTATCCCCCTGAGGGGCAGCAACAAGGCAGTGGCCTTCACGAACTGTCCTCTGTGGGCCTCCGGCCCTCACAGGGGAACAAGAAGAGAGAGTGAGCAGCAAAGAAGCAGGGGCCACTAGGTGGCTGGGCTGAGGGCACTGTTACTGTTGAACATGAATTTAGAACACGCAGCTCACTTTGAAATCGCAATGGCCTGGGAAGCATCCTGGTGAACTTAGCTCTTTAGTCTTTGGGGGGCACCTAGCTGTACTTCAGAGGGAATGTGGCTGAAGCTCAGACAAGGCCACTGTCAGACCCCGGAGGGGAAGGAACGCAGAGTTGGGCGCCCGGGAAGAGCACGAGGCTACTTGGAAGACATCACCCAGGGAAAGAGGAAGAAGCAGCCCATAATCGCCTTTGTCTTTTTTTCTTTTCTTTTTTTTTTTATGACTTTCACCAACATGAGTTCATCTCGTCACAACAGAGGTGGTGATTTTTATGCTACTATTGAGAACATGTCAGCATGGAGAAGGTGTGGAATGAACTTCTGGTAGGTAGCACGTCGGTGTCTTGGTTGGGGGTCCGGGGGGCTAGGACCCACGGCCTCTGCCCCCCATCCCTGCCTCTTTCCCTACGAATTCCATCTCAGCCACTGCCCAGACTGTGACACTCATTGCACAGATTAAACTCGTGAGAGAGCACTAAGCTCAGGACGTCTCTGATCTGCAAGGTGCTGGTCATTCTCTTGCTCAAAAGCTATGTGCCCTGAACATGCCTGCTTTCCCCTTCCTGTGTGTGCAAGCTCTTCTTTGCACCAGCGTTCTGTAATTGGTGCTCGTAACCTGTTACATTCTGCTGTGGTTCTGGCAAGATCTTTCCAGATGGCGATGCCATCGTTGGCTTCTGTAGGAGATGGGGATTGAGGAATGGCCCAGATGAGCCAGATCTTCCTGTCCCCACAGGCCTCTCATGATGTTGCTGCCCCTCCCGGCAGTTGCTGGGGGTCTGTTTCTGGGCTGGTCTCAGGCTTGCTTAGCCCAACGGTGTATCCATACAATGGGGTATTATTCGGCCTTGAAAGAAATTCTCACCCCTGCCACAACATGGCTGAATCTTCAAGGCCCTATACGAAGTGAAATAAGCCAGTCCCCAAAGGACAGCCACTGTCTGATTCCACTTCTGTGAGATCCCAAGAGTAGTCCAGTTCTTGGAGGTGGGGGAGGGGTGGTAGTGTGGTGGCAGCAGGAGCTAGGGGGGAACAGGGAATGGGGAGTTCGTGTTTCTGGGGTGCGCTTTCTGTTTGGGAAGATGGAAAGTTCTGGAGATGGGTGTGGTGATGTTGGCACAACAACACGAATGTATTTAATGTCACTGAATAACAGACTAAAAAATGATTTGTGTTGCACAAATTTTATCGCAATAAAAATGAATTTTTGAGAAAGTGAGGCTGGGTAGGTTTGGAGCCTTAGGCCTCAAGGCGCCTTGCAGTTTTCACCTTGGCTCTCTTGAATACCACCCCAAGACCACCAAGCAAGGAAGACGGTCCAGCCTCCCAGAGGGTGACGGGCTGTTGGAGAGGCCTGAGGGGCCCAGCCGGCAGCCAGGGCGAGTGAGGTCAGCTGGGACCTTTGAACCCTATGGACCTTCTAGCTGACTGGTGTTGCATGACTGAGTCCAGGCCAAACCCGAGGAAGACCTGCCTGGCCAACCCACAGAACCAGGAGAAAGAACGTTGTTCCTTTAAGTCAGTCCATGCGTCTTTCCTTTTAGTTCCAAAAATCTCTTCTCCATTTCTCTGTTCATAGCTTTGGGGAGGACACATACTGTATTACTCCATCCGGCTCCCATCCTACCTTTTTTTTTCTTTTAAAACATAGAATATGGCCTTCCAGTTCATTGTCACATCGTAGCCAGGAATTTCCATCGTACCAAGTTTTAGTGATTGCTGGAGAGTCAGAAAGTAAAATACGAACCTTAGGTCTCTCATCACCCTAAAGGCTCATGGGTGTCCCGTGAACACCTATCTACAAGCTCTGGGCTCTCTTCCTGGGGAACCCTCCCCAAATTCTTCATTAACTAAAGGCATTACCTAAAGGCAGTTTTTAGTCTTTGGGGGCACCTGGAGGTACTCAGAGGAGGCCAAGCTCCCAGGAAATCCACCATTTACCTTTCTCCAGGCTGAACAATAATTTAACAATTAAGTTTCTTAACCAATTAAGTTTGAGTTGAGGTTAATGACACATGGACTCTCACACTGCTGATGGAGAAGGCAAGTGGGATGACCATTCCAGAGACAATGTGACAATCTTGACCAAAGCAACTAAAAATATACATATCCCGTGCCCCCCCCCATATTTCACTTTTACAGATTTGCCCTAGGTAAATAATTATGACTCTGAGCTGATACTTAGCTGCATGCAAGTCCCTCATGGTATCAATTATATTAATGAAAAACTGGGAATAACCTAGATGTCCAACGAAAAGGGATTGGTTAAATTCTTTAAGGTACAACCATACGGGGGAATCCTATGCAACTGTTAAAATCCTGCAGAATAGAATACTAGTAGTACATCGTAGAAGACTAGTCAGTGGTATAAAAAGATGCTCATAATTTGTTGAGAGCCAGTATCTCAATAGAACAATTTAGTAGTCCTAACTTTTATGAAAAATGTATTTATATAAGACATCTACTACCTGTAGTATATATGTGTGCATAAAATATACGGGAAGATATACACCAAAATGTTTACAATGGTTGCCTCTGGGAGATAGAGTTAAGATTGATTTTAATTTCCTTCCCCCCCATAATTCCATAATTGAGTATAGAATGAAATAATAATGGTTATTGTTCTCGCATTAGGAGGAAACACAATAAAAGAGGCAGTGACATTCAGTTAGAAATACCCATTCAACAAAATACGTAGTTTTAACCATGGACAAGAAGTTGAGAAAACATCATTCTTCCCTGGCCCCATATTCTAAATATGCAATTTGGAAGCAGTGAAGCCAAGCATCCAAGACTCTGCTTTAGAGCAGAAGCAGGTGATGTTGAGGACCTGGTCAGGATCACTGAGGGACATCTATCCACTCAGCTTCCTGCAGATCCTTGTGTAGAGAGCGTAGCTCAAGAAATCTAAACGTGGTCTCCATCTGGATGGCCCCAGGCAACTGGATTAACATGGTGGCCCACGGAACCAAGTTCCTGGATTGGAATCCTGGTTGTGCCTGTTACTGGCTCTGGATCTCGGACAAGAACCCCACATGCCAGCCTTTGGTTTACGGGATGTAGGATAAGCGGCCATCTTGCTTATGCTGGTCCATCAGTCAGTGAAAGAATCGGAGACAGAAGTTTCCTAGGCACCCATGATTGATGTGTTTTCCCAGAAGCAAGTCCTGGAAGTAATTTTAAATATCCAGGACGAAGAATTACTTCCTGGGCGAGTCAGGGGTTCACCCCTTCCTGCCCTGGCTGGAGCCTCGAGTTAGAGCTCTGGGCCTTCCCAGGGTGTGGAAGGGCAGTGGCCTTGGAACATACTCATTTAGCCCAGACTTTGTGTCAGGCTGTGTCAGGCGCTGACACCCCAAATGGCTCCCGGAGGGGTTGAGGCGTAGAGAAATAGACTCTCTGTGCCCCACATGGAGGGGCCAGAAGGAAAGACAAATGTTTTAAACTCTCAGCCACCCAGCCTCCTGTTCTTGATATTTCCCTAACATATGCTAACATATGCTTTCCTCAAGAACTTCAAAAACCTGCTTTTAGCAGCAATGAAAATAGGACCATGCGTCCAATTCAACCCCGAGCTTCAAAAAGTTTCCCTCTAATACCATTACCTCATGTACAGAAGAAAATGTAAATCTAAAATATGCTGGTGATTATAACCTTTCTTCCTGACAGACATTGTAATATAAATGCACATAAATTGAATTTCTTCTTTAAAGAAATTTGAATACCTTTGGAGCATTTTAGCAAATCATCTGCAGCCCTCTCGGCACCACATCAATGATCTGTGGAAAAGTGATCTGTCTGTAGCATGACTTTTGCAATAGAAGGATAGAGCAGGGCCGGGACACGCCAAGGAAAATAGGACGTACTTTATTGATATTCAAAATTTATTTTATTAAACTCACACAAAAGACAGAGACGTGGGGAGCTGGTGCTACTAGGGAAAAGAGCTCCAGATATTAACTCCCTGCATCCTGCTCCTATCGTCCGGCTGCCAAAATTGGGCAGACAATGAAGAGAGACAAGCAGCTGCAGATCTGCCATTTTGCTGCACTTGGACTCGGCCACTTGGGCTGTGCACAGAGGCCTGGTGTGAACTACGAGATCAGAAATGGTAGCTATGGTGGGTGTATGTGGGAGGCTACGGGGCATTGGATAGGAGTCCTCGGGCCCAGATGTCCCTTGGGGAGGAGGGAAGGAATGTTCGAATGGTGGGCGCTCACCAGCTTGCGCCCAGATGGGAAGGCAGCTGCTGAGGTCTCTTGTCCCCTGGGGGGCTGAGTTCAGGCCTTTTGGGGCCCCAAGGCTGTGGTTTGGGTGCCCGGTCTTGGCTTGGCCTGGAGTTGCCCACCATCTAGAAAACTCTGGGATGGTAGGAAAGTGGCTGGTGAATTTGGGCTGCGTGGAAGTTTCAAGTCAGGAATGCCGTTTTGGAATACTTGATCCATAAATGCTAGGACTGTCTTTGCAGAGGACCACTGTCCTCTGGGAGCAAAGGGGTGTACTCGCTGTGGGCCCCTGCCCTGAGCCAGCCCCCACAAAAAATGAGATGATGGTGTGTCCATTTTCTCCATCACCTCCCAGCTCTGGGGGCCTGAAGCTTCTCCATATGCATTCCTGCAGCCAAGAAGCCAGCTGAGGCCAGAAATCCTTTGGGCTGCCTGGAGGAGACATCAGGGCACCCCTTTTCTTGGGCTGCTGACCCTAAGTTAGGTCAGGCTCCTAGGCAGCTCTTCTTGGGTCCATCAGACCATGCACCACCCCTCTCTTACAAAATCAAGCCACCAGTCCTGATCGGGGATGGGATCTACTAGGACAGTCCAAGGGTCTGCAAGGGGAGCAGGAGAGGAGAGTGATTCCAAGCTGGGCCTGATACCAGACTGCTCAGGTGGGAATCCTGGTTCCACCACCTTGGGGCTTTGAGCAAGTTAGCTTCTCCCTCTGTGCCTCAGTTTGCTCATCAGTGGCACAGGGATAATGCCATGAGGCGACACCACATGAAATTGCCATGGGGGGGTCAGAAACAGTCAATCAGTGGTAATTTCATATGGTTCCTCTTAATAGTACAGACCCAGAGTGGTGCTGAAATTAACGAACAGGAACATATATAGAACTTAGAAACATGCAAAGCACATGGCAAGAACCTCCTAAGTGTTAGTTGTTTTAGTATTTAGTCTCACCTACCGATCTGCTGCCCAAGGGAGAATTAGTCCTCATAGGGGCTCATTTTCTGGGGGGTTGTCTAGACTCATGGGGTTTAGGGAGGAAAGAAGATTCAGCTGAAGCTGACCCAGATCCGCCTCTCCTCCTGTCCCCTCCTCTCCCCTCCTGTCCCAGTCACCTGCACTTTCTCAGAGCCCTTGGCACAGCCGCCCAGCACACTGGTCATGTCCCGCCCAACGTGTTCATTCGGTCAGGGCCGAGTCAAATGTGGCAGAGCTGAGGCAAAATTTACATCGAAGCCAAAAAACCTGGTGATCAAGATAAATCATATTTTAATGCGATTTAAAAAAAAAATCAAAATTGATGCCAAAAATCCATGATGAACAAAATAGCAAAGCTTTAGAAAAGAGGGGACCCAACAGAGCAGGAGTTGGCGAGGAAGGGGGTGAGTCAGACAGGGGTGTAGTGGGGAAGCAGCAGTGGAGAGGCTGTGGGGTGGGGGGGCGGGGAGGGCAGCCTCCCCTCCTTTCCTCTTGAGCCACTAGTCATCTCTGCTCCTCCTTTTCCAA
>ML108701.1:14451-40167 GCA_003697995.1 Taxidea taxus jeffersonii | reverse complement strand
TTTGCAGGCTTGTTTGCACACGGGGAGCCTTCCGTTAACTGTACCTGACTCACAATCACAGCTGGTTGTGAGGACCCCAGAGCCTACCGCTTTATAGTTCTTCCTTTCAGCTCAGGAGAGTCACAGATGTTTTACCAGGTTTACGGACATTACCCCTGAGCCTGACTTGGGTGTATTTGGAGACTAACCTCAGTACAGCAGCTTCTGCTCTCGGGATGGAGTTAGTCTTGACGGAAAATACAGGGTCTGCATTCTGTTTTCATTTGGCACTACTGAAAGTGAAATGCCTTACTAGTGAAGAAACGTGGGATTGCTAAATGAACTTGCCCATCGGTGCATTTCTTTTGGTCCACCATAAAATGACTGACCATAAATTAAGAAAGCCTCAGCACAACCTTCCTCGGGTGTTTCCTTGGTGGGATCCTGTTTGCTTAGTTTTCTTCATTTGGGCCGCGTCTCCGGGAAGAAGAAATAATAATCACCACTTTGTCAGTGTACACTCCACGACTTGTTGACGTGAAGAGTCAGGTCACAACACCCAGAGACTGTGTTTCCCTGCTGAGGAATTATGTTGTCTCGAGTACGGACCGAACTGCATGAACAAATCATTAAGTGACACAAGTGAACAGGCAGAGAGAAGTATTCAAAAAGCCTCTGACCTCTGCTGCAAGGGTGGCTGCCAGAAGACACTGGCTTTAATTGTTTGTTTCTCTCTTGCCAATTTCCGTTTCAACGGAACATTCCGCGATCTCGAGGCAAAAGGTGATTGGGAAGGCAATATTTCAATTTTAATGGTTATATCAATCTTTCTTTATTCAGAATGATCAAAAGTATTTTCCTAGGTGTAATCAAATGGCATTTATACACACATTATTCTAGTGAAGCCGAAAGAGCCATATTCATTTACTGCATAGAAGGTGGGATTTAAGCACCCACAGATCTTTTGCTTTTCTTCTGTTTAGGGTATGTTTAAAAAGAATATCTGGGGCACCTGGGTGGCTCAGTGGGTTAAGCCTCTGCCTTCGGCTCAGGTCATGATCTCGGGTTCCTGGGATCGAGCCCCGCATCGGGCTCTCTGCTCAGCAGGGAACCTGTTCTCCGCTCCCCCCCTGCCTGCCTTTCTGCCTCCTTGTGATCTCTGTCTGTCAAAACAAAAAAACAAAAAACAAAACAAAAACAAAAACAAAACCCAGCATTATTAAAAATGTCAATCCTTCTCAAACTTAAAAGAAAAAGAAAAAAGAATATTTGATGATATATCTGCTCCCAACTGAGAAATGAGTGGGCTTAAACAGGTGTACTGGCTTATTTTGTTTGTAGCTCTGTTTCATAATAAGAAATAAGATAGCTTATTAATCTGTTAGTATATGTACATTTGTTGTAAGCTCTCTTTTGTTACTCTGTGGAAAGCATTCATAGACCTTTATCTACTTTCATTCTTTTTACAGTAACATCCAGGATTGTGTATTCATACTTTAAAATAAGAGGATTCATTTGCTTTGGAATGGAAGCCTCCCATTGCATTGTAGATTCATAAACTAATGTATTTAGCAAATAATGTCAGAGGAACCTTAAAAGTCGGTCTTGATCATGTTTTTCTGCCGATAAGAATTGTCAGAATCCCTGTTCTCTAGAGCAGCATTTTATATATTCAGAAATGAAAACCAAAAGCAGAATCTAGCTGTGGCAAGTTTCCCTAGATGAGACAGTCCCCCCACAAGTCAGTGAACCACGCAGCTTATCAAACTTGAAGATTAGAATGATTTGCCACTCTCTCCTCCAAACACTGTAGATTTGTCTCACCACGAGGAGCGTGGTTTACCCCAGTCCTTGGCTCTTGCCTTCCTGCATATGAAGCATCACCCCAGTTTTTGCTTACACTAGCAGACCACCACCACCGTGTTTATTGAAAACTATAGATGTAAATTCTTCGTGATGAAACCAAGACAGGAAAAAAAGAATTCTAACTTCATTTTTTTTTTTTTTAGTTTAATAACTTATTGTGTTAAGTTAGGACAACACAGAACTATTGCTTAGCAACGCTGGATTAGGCAGAAAATAATTTAAGCTCCCAAATGAGAAACATTTGTAATAGAATATGTTCTAACACTTGCTTTACCACATGGCTTAACACCCTTTTGCTCACACATGGTTAAACACATGTTTGAACTGATGTTTTAACACCCGTCTCACACATCTTTATGTTCTTTGTTCACATATGCTTAAACACATGCTTTGACACCCTTCGTGCTCTCATCGTCGAACACAGGCTGAGTATTGTCTTGGGTCTCATTCTCCAGCAGTTCATTGGTTGGTAGCCAGCCAAAGACGGGTACCTGGTAAAGCAACAGCTCTTTCTGCTAGATGACCTCTGCCCTGGGGTTTCTTCAGTCTGTCTGGAGGGGAGAATCCTCATGGAGGCTGACCACCTCCACAGCCATTTGTGTCTACCGTACGCCTGAGCTGTGGCTTTTTAGCAATGACTTTCTCACATCACAAAGTATTAGTTTCCAAACTGGCCAGTCCATTGTATTTTCCCAGACTCCCGAGCTCCAAAGTTGTACTCATGGCCAGATGCAGAATTGAAGTGATTTTTTTTTCCCCCTCTTAAGCCTTACTTGGTAATTTCAGTAGAGTTGAAAATACACATACTCGAATGGGATATTTGTGTTGCTGAAATCTGAACATAATTGGAAAGACTCTGGCCATGAGTCTGATGGTTTGGATCTTCTGTCTTCTTTTTTTCTTGTGGTATCTGCTGTCACCTTAGATGAGGTGACTGTCTCCTCTTCACTCCAACCACTAAAACCTGCCATTGGTGGATTCAGAAAAGGTTAGCTCATTTTCCTAAAATTCTAGAACTCGCTCTGTGACAGCAGCTTAGAGCCAGGCGGCTCAGGTTGGAGTCAAGCTTAGGTTTCCTCATTTGTAAAATGGGAATAATAGTGGAACAGACCTGATTGAATTGTTGTAAAGATGAAGTGACATGACACTTGTAAGTCACTTACACAGTGTCTAGCACATAGAAGTACTCAAGAATAGTAGCTCTCCATTCGAGTACAATAAAACAGTGATAAGAACCTAAATTTGAACAGCATACTACAGTTCATAAAATATGTTTTAACCAGATTTTTTAGGTCCCTCTCAGAACACTATAAGGTAAAACATTCTCCCCATTTCACAGGTAGGCAAACTAAGACCCCTATATCATACTAACTCTGCTAGAAATCTCATAGCTAGTAAGTAGCGAGGTTAGATATTCAATGCTGGTCTCCTGACAGCTAAGCCAGTGTTTTTCCTACCAAGTTACAAGGCTAAGGTCTGTATGATGGACAAAGAATTACCAGAAATAGCCCTTCCCATCAAAGAGCTTACAGAAGAGGAAATATACTGACAAATGAAAAATAGCTTCCATTTATTGAGAGAGAACTATAAGCCAGATGTATAAAGTGTACTTTATAGTGAATCATCTCTCTTGATCTTTACAACTGATTTGACAGGGGAGGAAACTGAGGCCTAAAAAAGCCTAATTAACTCACCTGGAGTCAAAGAACTAATAAAGTAGCAGAACTAGAATTTGAACACAAGCCCGATTCTAAATAAAACCCGTACTTTTAACCATTACTCATATTGGCTGTCAACCAACAACAATAAATGAGTCCATACACAAACAACAACTATTGTAAGTTCTGGATGGAGTAAATCCCTCCCCTAATCCTTCCTGACTATGCTGCTGTCTGATTATTTGGGCGTGGGTTTTTTTTTTTCATTTTTAACATTATAAAGTGGAAAATATATCAGAAAGTAAAAGCTATGGCTATTGTTTGAGAGCAGTTAGTCTATACCACCAACTTAATGACATTCAGGACTATAAAATGTGTGCTTGGCTAAATTTTCATGGAAATTTTTTTATGTGTAACCTGTGCTCACAATATCTGAATATAAGAATCAACTAAATTTTGTGACTTTCAGGTCCCAAAGAGTGCTAATAGATACTAAGTTAAATTATTTGAAAATAAATTCTACTTCATTGACTGGATCCTAAAGATCGGTATTAAAGAAACCATATAAACCCTTGAGTTGGTGAGTTGGAAGGCGTTTTTCACTATTGTACATTAATAACTCAAGTCATCTCCATAGCTGGCTTTAAAGATTAACTGAAAGGTGACTGGAATCCTAGAACTAACTTTCCATGTTAAGTTGGTTTGGACCAGTTGCAGAGACTAACAATCAGACCATTTAAACACAGAACAAGATCAGCCAGGAATAGCAATACTTGGATGCCTGACTTAAAGATGTAAGCAGGAATTAGTGATTGACTTCAAATGGCTGGACAGTCTCAGAGGAAAATTTGGGGGACTCTTCATTCCATTTTGCCCTGAACACAGAACTGTTAGTACACATACCTGGCAACATCAAAATACAGGTGCAGATTTGGGATATATAAAGCCTGACTTTGGTTTCTTTATATCTTAACTGCATTTCACTATGTTAAGGTTCAAGATCAAATACTTGCATTTTAATGTAGCATTTGCCAGATTTCCAAACCTCTAAGCACAAAATCCTCGGGCTTCATTTCTTTGCTTGCCTGGAAATCTAGGTAGCACTGAGCCAAAAGTTAGAAGTTATGAAGTGAGATTATACTTGATTGGGAACAAAAAAAGTCCTATGTCCAGAAATGCAGATGTGCACAGCAGTCCTAGGGGAATGTTGGTATTTGATCTCTGAGTCTTAAAGGTTCATGTTCCCAAGGTTAAGAGATGCAGAGAGCCAACTTTTATTTGTAACTAATGCTGAAATTACTCTGGAGATTCAAGAAGTATTACATTACAAATCACTCAGCTTTGGAAGTCCTATAGCTAGTGAGTTACAAACATCACTGTGAGAGAAAGGGGCAATAAGTGAAGGACATCATAAACTTCATTTATACTGTTGCGGTGTGGTCATGGCTATGCTGTGTGTTTTTGTTCCAGTGAGTAAAGAAAAAGAGAGCGTAAGAAGTCCGTTAAGTCAAGACCCCTACTAAAAGAACCAGGAAGTAAAGACTTCCTTCTCTAGGGGAATTGGGAAGGGGGTGCAGGAGTCAGCTCAGGCTGCAGGCTCCTCTTTTTCTAATATCTGACTTAATGAGCTGAGACAAGTCCCATATTTATGGAGCAAGGAAGGTTCCCATTTTAGTGAACGTTAAAGCCTAGGTATTCACAAAATAATATCCTTCAACAAGCGGGGTACCTATGGCCATCTATGTAAAAGACACACGTAGAAGACATTTCACCTCAAGGGGGGAATCTTTAGTGGAACCAAATCTAATATTAAAATCAAGAATAGTTAGAGGCATTAATGTGTCACACAGCTGCCCCCCCCTTTTTTTAACCTTAATAAACCGTGTTCCTGTAACAGGTACTTTCCACTCTGGTATAACTAATTGGACTTTCTTTTTGGCTAGACCCTTTTTAATCTTTATAATTTTTTTTTTTTAAAGTAAGCTCTATACCCAACGTAGGGCTTGAACTCACAACCCCCAAGATCATGAATCACATGCTCTACTAACTGAGCCAGCCAGGCACCCCTAGAACTTTTTTATTTTAAACTAAATAATGTTCTGATATTCTCTCTCTCCTGTGTGTGTGTGTGTGTGTGTGTGTGTGTGTGTGTGTCTCAATAACTTTGTTTCCAACAAAGAGAAAAAGGATAAATCTGTGTCTTGGTTGCAGGAGTAAGCTATTATTGGTAAAATCTATCTTTTCTAACTTTTTCACCAATATATGCCACTAATGTGCTTGCTTTCATTGTGAAGTTAAGCTGTCCTTTTGCTATGAAATGTTTTCTTTAAGAATTAAATCCACTAGGGATGCCCGGGTGGCTCAGTCGGTTAAGTGGCTGCCTTCAGCTCAGGTCATGATCCCAGGGTCCTAGGATGGAGTCCCGCATCAGGCTTCCTGCTCAGTGAGGAGCCTGCTTCTCCCTCTGCCTGCTGCTCGCCCTGCCTGTGCTCTCTCTCTCTCTGATAAATAAATAAATATAATCTTTTTTTTTAAGAATTAAATCATCATACTTCGGGAGGGTTTTTTAAGTGATCAGAATGCATGATCTTAAAAAGATGGCCAAAATTTGCAAACTAGTGTATAATATGTAATTAACCTACACTATATAATTGCAAATGTATGATAGACTTTAAGTGGACACTATAAAAGTAAAATACAGGGAAATGAAATGAAATACATATCATTTACATCACACTAATAAATTCAAATTCAGGTTGTGGCATTTGAACATTTGCTACTTCACTCATCCTCACTAATGATATTTTTCAGATCTTAGATTTTAATAGATACACTGTAGAGTGTAGAAATAATCATTATTTAGGTAGCTGAAAAATAGCTTGCCAAAATTGATAATGAAAGTTATTCAAGATGTTCTGTCAAAATCCTTTCCAATTAGTGTTGAGGTCTTGAAGGGCCAGACTTAGGTTTTTATTAATATGTTCATTTTATTAATGTATTTTTTGATGTATGCATAGTGTAGCTATCTAATACATCTCGTGATATTGCATAATTATGGTGCCTTTAATTTGTTGTACCCCAGTCTATTCTTCGGTCTTATTTAAAATTCAGAATTACTTCATAGCTTCATAACTAATAACTCATTAGGAGGCCTTGCAATGTACCTGAGGTTACCTCTAAGGCAATCCATATTTAACAATAAACTAGAGAAATATCCGACTGCTTGACTGTCATTGACCAGTTTAAATATTTAAAGTTATCATTTGACCTTTGTCTAACCACTTATGGAAAATGAAATAAAGGTTGTGTATTAATTGAGGGAAAGAAAGTCCTTTCAAACAGTCTTTTCTCAGTGAAGAAACTAGTTGTGCTCTCAGTAATCAACTACTTAAATAATATTTATATATATACATGACATCATGCTGACAATATATTTTTTAAAGATAGAGGGCCCAGTTTTTCTTTTTCTTCTTTCCTATTTTTCAATAAGACATAGAAATTTAAGCATGTCATTCTTTAGTGTTCAAGTTCAGATTCGTTGTTAATGATCATAGTAAGATTATATTCCTGTTTCTTCTATTATATCTTAAAAGATAGTTTTTCGCTTGTTTCCATCTTCCAATCCAAATGATAGGAAATCAAGACCATTGTTTCTAATGCCTTGCTTGTTTTGCACAGAGAAGTGAACACAGTTAACAATTACAGTGGTTCAACACCTTGATCACTGAGGTGTCTCTTACATGTGTCCTTTCAGCTTCATCTAATAAGGAGTTGAAGGATGTTGCAGTCCAGCGTAATGCTATGGCTATTGTGATGTGATTCAACCAATATTTATTCAGTGTCTACATGATAAAGATAGGTTAGGGGGCACCTGGGTGGCTCAGTCAGTTAAACATCTGACACTTGACTTCAGCTCAGGTCATAATCTCAGAGTCGTGGGATCGAGCCCCCCATCTGGCTCTGCACTCAGCAGGGAGTCTGCTTGAGATTCTCTCTCTCCCTGCCCACAATCTCTCTGTCGCTCTCTCTCTCCCTCTCAAATAAATAAATAAATCTTTCCAAAAAATGAAAATAAAAATAGTGTTAGGTTCAGTAGGGATACAAACATGGGGTGATGCCAAAGACACCTCAAATGAGATGGTGAGATAATGAGGGTCTATTTTTAGATGCTGTATCGGCTAAGATGCTTAGATTCAGGAGGAAAGAATCATCCAGCTGATTTAAGCAGAAAGAGATTTACGAGAGTAGCTTATAGAATCTGGGAAAACCAGTGAGGATTTTTTGAATGCCCCACAGCAGAGCAGAAGAGTCAACGCAGCCCTCCAGGCCGGCTCACTGCAGCGGTCCTACACCACAGGGCATGTGCGATGCAAGAGCTCGACTCCACAGTCTCTGCCAGAGCTGTCCCCAGGAAACCAAATGCAGTCCCCTCCTGTGTCTGTGGGACACACACCCTCTGTCTCGATCCCCGGGGGTGCCCCTCTCCTCCTGCGCCTGCCTCCTATCGCTCTTATCCACTTTCCCAATCTTGCACCAGCATCTGCCTCACAAAACCTGAGCCACATCTGGAACTGGCTGCAAGAGAATCTCGAGAATACAGTGCTTCCCTTCCCAAACCTTGCAGTTTGGGAAGGGAAGCTGCGACAGGGGCTTCACATCTGTGAGGAGTGAGCCATTTGTGCAGTTACCACAGACCACCCCCCCCCCAGGGATGCTGTGAATTAGTGAGCCCCAAATTGTGTTTCAAGGAACCCTAAAATTTGGCCCACCCACCCACAGGCTGCCGAGGAGGAGGAAAAGACCGAGCGGACAGGGTTTCCTCTGGAGCAGCCCAGCCGCATCCAGTCACCTGTTGAGTCCGTCTGTAGTTTGAAGAAAGTTCTCTCATTTTCTGAGTCTTTGTTTCTCTTAAGTTTCAAACCACGGCTAACCTGCATCTGTGCCTCAGTCCTCTCCCTGCTACCTTTCCTGCAAGACAGGTTACAGCAAACAGAGCCCAGTTATTTCTTTCCAGAGCAAATTAGTTAGGGAAAGTGCTGCTAACAGGCCCATTCATATAAGGGTTTTTATGAAGTCACCACCTCCTGAGAATCTGCCTTTGAGTTGTTTCAAAGCTTTTCCAACATCTTCTCAGCAAACCTCAGCAGTGGAGGGCTACCCAGTCATCATAGCCATAGGGATAAAGGGACTGGACACATTTAATTACTCTTCAGCTACTTTATTTCATTTAACTTCAAAAACAAAATTAGCAGTAGCAGAAGACAGTGGTTACACGAGGTTAAATTAATCAATGTGTGCTAATTAAATAACTGGTGTGCCTATTCCGTCGGTGCCTGTTTCAGATGGCGGAGCGCTCGTGGTGAGCCTCCCCTCCTTTGGTCTCTGTATTTTCGGTGTTTCGCCACGCAGACAAAATTGAAAGGAAACAGTCTCTACGTTAAGTAGGAGAGAGACCAGGTTGTTACCTCCACCTGTATGGGTTGCTGGGGAAAGATTCTGGTTGGAAGCTTTTCCCCCTGCAGCTCCCCTGGAACATGGCCGGCACACCGTGTATGGCTGTGTAGGAACCACAGCTCCCCCGCTAAGAAGCCTGGGCTCTTGCCACCAACCCACGATGGCCCCATCTTTCATGTGCTCCGTGTATTTCCACCCCAGAAACAGACCGGCAGCCCAGTGCTGCTTGAAAGTACTGGAAGCTTCCTTTGTGTCCGCAAGGCAGTTTGTCAGGTTGTTCTGACTTGCTTAAAATAGGCTTCAAACTATTTCATTTTTGTCATAATCTGCATAGTTTTCTTTTACCAAAAAAAAAAAAAAACCCAACAACAACAAAACTGAGTTTGTTGAACTATTCAGAATGTCTAAATTCTTTTTTAAAAAATTAATTGCATCTCGGGGCGCCTGGGTGGCTCAGCGGGTTAAAGCCGCTGCCTTCGGCTCGGGTCATGATCCTAGGGTCGTGGGATCGAGCCCCGCATCGGGCTCTCTGCTCTGCGGACAGCCTGCTTCTTCCTCTCTCTCTCTGCCTCTCTGCCTACTTGTGATCTCTGTCTGTCGGATAAATAAATAAAAAATCTTAAAAAAAAAAAATTAATTGCATCTCAATTGTTGACTATCTTGAAACCTCAGAAAGGTGTAGAGAAAAAAAATAAAAAATAAATTCCCTATAACCTCATCATCTTAATTGTTGACTATCTTGAAACCTCAGAAAGGTGTAGAGAAAAAAAATAATAAAATTCCCTATAACCTCATCATCAATTGAACCACTGCCAGCACTTTCATACAGATTCATCTCGCCTTTTTTCTATGCATATTTTGCATAGAAACAATTAAAGATTTCATTGGCATCTTTGGTTTTAGAAACCTGCCTGTGATTTCTGTTACTGTGAATAAAAATTTTAAAGTCACCGCCCTAACTTGGCAGGTGATGGATTTTAACATAAAGAACATAGAATCTGCCAGAATTATTTATTTGAGTTTCACCTATAAACTGTTCAAGTGGCTTTGGTTCACAAAATTGCCTTGTGGGGCTTTTTCCTACCTCCAGCTATAAAGCATCCAACCAAACTTAGCAGCTGCAGCCCTCGTAGCATTTTATTAAATCTACAGTCAACTTTTTCACGCCAAAGAAAGAATTTGTTTCTTTCTTTTCTGTTAGACACTTGTATCCCAGTAGCATTCAGGAAGGTAGACATGAAGAGTCGTGGCTTCTCTCTGCTAGCGGTAGACCCCATCCTTCCACTGTGTTAGCCAGATTTATGAAATACATAATCTCATATGCAAAACAGAGGAAGTCTGTACTGTGTGTCGGGTATGTGGATTACTATGGGTTTGTTGAAATGCATGATAACCCAGAAACATTTGATTTGAAAAAAGACCAGGCTTCCACCATGTATGGTTGTGGAATACTCATGGGTTTATACACGGGCATATTTAGGTAAGTGGAGTCACAGGTCTGTGTAAACAAGCTACATTGATTATGAGAGCAAACGTAAGCTTGGGAGTATCTGTGTCATTCAAATATGGCCGTGTGTGTTACACTGGGGACTGTTTTCCTAGAAGCGGTCCACGTGGAAACCCTGATCTGTAATGTTTCATGCCTTGCAGCTACACTGTCCCCAAGATCCTTTGTTTTAGTTGTTCTTCTTATTAGAGATAGTTCTAAAGGGAGGTGTTCTGCATACTCATAGATGCATTACACAGTACTTTCAAAGGAAAGAGTCACTGACTATTCCAAGTAAGAGTAAAATTCCTGATGCCGTGGCATTTTTCAAATACTTCCACCATTCGGTGATGGCCAAGTATACCGATAAGTGTGACTCCTCATGCCTATAGCAAAAATCATGCTGTACACATATCTATTTTGTAGGCTTTTCCACTAAGTCATTTGCTGTGGCCATTTTCCCTTGACATTATTTTTTTTTCCTAAAAGAATGTTCCTTACAGTTCCTCTAATAGGAATGCAGAGAGCAATTCTTCATGTATGGGTGGAAACCCACAGCTGGCAAGTTTGTGCTATCCCCATGGTTGCCAGTGGCTTTCTAAACCAGCAGCTTGCTGGCCCTCAGATTTCTGTAGTATGTTTTCTTAGGAATTAGCTTGGGGCAGGAAGGTGATGAGCGGGACCTCATTCATCCCCTTCCTCCCCTCCATCATGTTCCTGACTAGACCCCCCTTCTCTCCTTTACCTCACTCACCTTCTTCCTTTTCAATTCCTGAATATTCAGTCTTAATTCCTTTTAATCACCAATTCTTCTCAGTAATTGGTTTCTTTCCAAGGACCTTCTCTTCTCTCAGCATCTGCTAGCTTTCCTGACAGATAACGTCAATAAAGAGGCAAAAAGTTGGAGCCCCATAGTTTTGTGGACAGAGTTTATGGATGGAGATTTCTGCCCCCAGTTTCCAGTGCCTCTAACAGTGACTGTCTTCAGACAGAACTGTCCCCTTAGTGCTTTGGGCAGAACTCTGTTTTCTGTCTGTGTTCTTCCCAGCCCACCCAGCCCTCTCCTCATCTGCATTCCAGCCAGACTGAACTCCCCGCTACTCCCCAGACATGTTTCAAGCCATTACCTTGCTCATGCCATTCCTCCCACCTGTACATTTACCTTCCGTCTCCCCCATCAAAACCCTACTTACCTTTCAGAGTCATGTCTCCACGCTCTATCCTCCAAGAAAGTAGATCATGTTCTCTGGATTCCTCCAACAAGAGGGGCTCCATGTTGCCTTGATTGTCCTGCTCCTGTTGGTGTATCCATCCAGCATGCCTGTATCTTATTGATGTCAATAGCTGTCTCATTCTCCCTACTATGTGGTAAGCTCCCGGAGAGCAAGGAATATGTCTCTCGTGTTTGACATTTGAAAGCATTGAACACAGTTCCCTTCACCTCGAAGGTGCTTGTTAATCATTGGCCCATTAGAATTTTTAACCTTCTGATTTGAAACCATTGGTTCTCCCCCGGTTAATGTCTTTACATTTTACTTATTTAGTGATACTGCAGAGGAAGTTTAAAAATTGTGATGGCTTATATAAAAGGGCAAAAGTGACCCATCTTGGTTATGCCTTTAAGCAATGCCCAAAGAGAAGTTAGTTCTGTGTTGAGATTTACACTGAGCTCAGGCTGTTGCCTATTGATTTTTTGCCCAGACTAGTAACATAACTTCCTAGAAGAGTCCCAAGCCATAGGCCTTCACTCTGATTTCCAGAGTCTTCCTCAGCTTTGTTAGTCAGTCTGCATTGTCGTTCTTTTGTGTGTATGAGCATGGGGACCTTGGCTTTTGGAATAGTATTACATTGCAAATCAAATTTCTGCCTCAAAAGAATTTTTCCTCCACAATTTTCTGCATTTCTGAACAGGTTACAAAATGTCACAATTCAGTAGGGCCAATTATTAGGTTTTCATTTAATGGGCAGTTTTAATGTTCTCAGAGGATCTGAATAATAATAGCATTTTAAACTGCATTCCGTTTAAGGACTCACAACCAGTTCTGTCTTTGAGCACACCTAGTTATATTTTTGGGTATCATTTAAATTCAGACTCCCAATCTGTAGGAAAATCAATGAGTTAATGAACAGCCTCATTTTTTAAACTTTTCAAATATTTTATCCTAATTATAAGGCATATCTAGTGACAATAATTTGTTGAAATCCCAAATCATCAGATTGTGCAGAACAGTCCTTATCAAGGAGTCATTTAGAGCATTTTCAGGTTAACAAACATGCTGGGTTTTAGGACCAGACCATGGCTTTGCTTATTATGAGAAAAACTTTCTACTGCTAAGGTTTGGGATTCATGTCAGTGTAGGTCAAACTTCGTGCATTTTTTTCATAGTTGTGTTTGTTCTCCATGTTTTATTTAGAGTATTAAATGAAAACCATTGCTACTACTAATAAAATCACCCCTGACATTTGCATAACAAATTCTCATTGGTTAATCAGTCCCATTTCATTGTCTTCGAACTTGGGGAGCCTCACGGTCACTCTGGGTCATAGGGTGAGTGGAACCAGCACTGGCCAAGCCCACGCCCAGTGACCTTCCACACCTTCCACACCCCACTGGTGTGTGTTCCTGTAAACCACCCTCAGTCCTAGGGCGGGGGGGTGGTGCAGAGGACAAGATGGAAAATAAGCCAACGAAGCGATGACTGTTGGGTCATCTGCAGCTCACAGAATGTCCTCTGGGACAACCATAGCAGATAAATTCTCCAAACACACTGGGGCTAGAGCTTGAGAGAAACCCACAGAGCAGCCATCCTCTCAGCCCGCCCTGCTATCCAGTTGCATCTTTGTGGTTCTCTGTTTTCATTCTTGTCCCTCTTTATCCTAATCAGTTCTTCCTTCATCCAATCTTCAGCTGAAGACAGCTGCCGCATAGTCAGGGGAGTAGAAATCCCTCACAAGCATTGCTCGCTCAGGCCTCATGGCCATTCAAAGTAGAAATCTGACCCCCCCTCGATACTCCTTCAATATTTGGATGAGGGACCAAAGTATTCATCTAACCTGGATCTCCTGGTTCTGCTTCTCCATTTGTGCCCCCTACGCTGCTCTCCTTCCTTCAGGTGCATCGTGCCTGAGCATCATCCTCCCTCACCCTCCCTCACCAGCCAGAAAGCAATAGGTATCACATGATATTGGGCCAGCCAGTCAGTAACTGGGAATTTATTCTCGCATTTCTCCTCTCACTGGACCAGCATAGAAGCAAATTGGAGGCCTCACATGTATTCTTGGCCAAAGTTCATCACTGTGGAACACAAAATTAAAGTCTTCCTGGGAATGCTCATCTTCTCAATGATTTCTCTGCTAGATGCACAGTAGGACTCAATAACTACCCGCGGACTAAGTGATAGAACCCAGCTCTATTATATAACACTTGTGTATCTCACAAACACAAAGACATACATCAATGACATAAATCTGATTAAATATAGAACCCAGAGGGGAAGAAAGGAAAATGAGTAAAGGTTGAGGGACAGTGGTGTGAAACTGAGTGGAAAGGCCTTTCCCTTCCCAAAGATGCTGGGTGCCCAATGCAACACAAGACCTGTTAGGGAAGCCTTGCCCATCTTGAATTTCCACTTGTGTTTCCCTCCCACTGCACCCTGCCCCAGACATGAACCGCTTTGCTTCTGTTGCAGATGGGGGCTGGTGCAGGTTCAAGGGATTTTGATGCTATAACCTCCCATTGCTCTGTGTGAAGATTTAATAGACTCAGAGCGTCAGGATCGGCTCTGAATTGTTTCTAAATCCAGAGGGACGTGTTGAGCACCTTTAAAATTCAGTGGAGCAAGTGCGGAGGCTATCACGAGGAGGCCTCCAAGACCAGCCTCAGATGCAAGGGACACATCCCACTGACCTTCCGTCTCCTGTTCCTGATCCAGGACCATGGTCCCAGCTCTCAAGAGCTCCCCCTGTCTCCATGTGCACCTGAGACTGCCTGGAGTGGCCCCCACTGCCCATCCTGTTTTGAACCCCTTAGATTGGAGGCTGGGCCATGGTCCATATGGATGACTCCTCGCTGCCCCATGCCTGTCTCTGTCTGACCGTTGTGCTGCACTCACCAGCCCAGCAGAGTACTAGTCCTCACCTATAAAACCATCAGTCATTACTGAAGCCTCTTAGGAATCTACAAGCCAGAGCCTTTTCTCTCAGTTTCCAAACTGAAGCACCTTGGATCTGATTTCTTAATCATCATTATCATCCTGATGAACGTTGTCATCTTAACTGCCATGTATGCTAAGTGCTACATAATCGTTACGCAATTTCATTTCATTTAACCCTCCGAGCAAACCTACAAGGGAGGCATTATTATGTTCTTTTATAGATGAGAAAACTGAGGCTTAGAGAAGTTCAGTAACTTGCTCAAAGTCACACAGCTGTCAAGTCTCAGCCAGGACTGTAGCTACTGCTGTCCTTCAGTCTTGAGGGCTCAGCTCTCCTTGCCCGAAACCTGATCCCAGCTGGGTTCTCATCATGCAGTCAGCCCCCAAGGAACATAAGTAATGTATGTGGTCAAACTAAAATGTCTGCTTACAAATCAGACTGTGCTTCTATTCATATGTTCCACGTAGATGACCAGATTACCACCGATGCTCTCAGTCAATAACTTGAGAATCAGAGTTTTAAGAAAACATGGAAGGCTCATGTTTACCAGCCCCTCTCACCGTAGACCGGGGGAAAGTGCCACATGGGCCTGAACTACCCACGTACGTGGGCTGAGGCTGGCATATGAAATAATGTCCTTAAGGCACATGGACAATGCGGCACATGGACATTGCTACCCTAAGACCACAGGCAGTGTAGCAAAATGGCCAAAGAGGTCTTTGGTGCTCTCCAGGTCTTTGTGCCCAGCCCTTTCCTCCCATGCTTCCCTCCCCAGCCCCCTGGGCCCCTCTTGTGTTCCAGATCTCCCCCTGTAACCCAACCAGAACAGCCTGTCCCAGAAACACATTCCCCAGTGAAAACTCTCAGCCTTTGAGACTCGGTAATCTCTGCTACTGGAAAAAGCAGTGTAAGGAAGGTCAATACATGAAGATTGAGTCTCGAGGCATAGCTGAGTTTGATAAGAAGAGTAGGAATGGAGATGGGTAGTATCACGAATTCTCTAGACCTTTACCTTTGCTTAGACTAGACCACTTGTTTTACAGGCTGTGTTGGATTTCTGCTCAAATACCCCGCTCACCACTCTGTGCCTTTCTCTGCCTAACCCCGCCCCGCGCCATCTTTCCTCAGAGCACATAGCACATACACCTGGAATCCTATCACGTACCTGTTAGTTGATTGCTTCTCCCCAGGTGGCATATAAGCTCCTTGAGAGCAGGAGCCTAGTTCCACTTGCCGCCGTAAACCCAGCATCTGCAAGAAGACTCAGCACATAGTAGGTGATAATAAATATTTATCAGATGAAAAGATTGGCCACTTTTGCCTCTTCTGAGAGAGACAGCTTTTACTTGAACCCAGTTTTTTCCCAAAAGAACAAATTTAAGAAGCCATCAGACCCATAGTTTTATTGCTATTACTGCTCGAGACGAGGTGATATTTGTTTCTTTAAAAGGCCAATTTAAGGTTGATATAAAGAAAACAATTAAATAAATACTAAGCTCAGGTGTGGTAAAGTCAGGAAAATGGTATCTGAGTGTCTAGAAAACAGTGAGTTCAGAAAACACTGATCTAGCAAAATCCACCATTATATAAGTGGATATCCTTCATGTGAGTAAAAATTATAGTGGTCTACACAATTCATCTTGAAACAATTGAGCCAACCTTTTCAATGTCACATGATGCCCATTGTGTTCATGGTTCTTAGAATTATTTTTGGCTTTGGAAGTTCTAAGTAATGTGCATAAAATTAAAAGCAAAACTTATCCACATTTGATCCTAAATATTTCCCCCTTTAAGCTGTTCCCATAACTTTGAAGTCAGGGTTAAACCACAGGCTTATGTTTTCTTATAATAATTTTTTTTAATATTTGTGTCCAGTGATACCCACTAATTTGGCTTGTAGTGATGGGCTAGACTCAAGAATATTCAAGAATGAATTATGCCATATTATTTAGGTCTCCCTGATCTTACAAAAATGAAATACCACAAATTACCGAATTTTAGTATCTCCTGAATCTCATCGCAAGAAAGGGAAGATAACACTAATTTAACACAAATTTAAACTCTAAAAAAGAAAAAGGCAGGAGGTAGGAGAGATGATCCCAAGTGAGCCAACCTTACCTACCTATTATTATGATAGTTATTAAAATTACAGTTTTATGTGGGGGGGTGGGATCATGCTTTCTGGTGCCAAGTTTGAGGGATCCTCTTTGTTAAAACCTTCATAAATGAAGTTTAAAAACTAGTTTCTTTTGGAATGTTCTTATTTGGGGGTGAGGGGGACAGGGCATGTGAATGGACAAGAGAACATTAATTGGGGTGGAACTGTGTGGTTAACAAAAATATCATTTTTTGTATGCTTGGAAAAAAGGCATCCCATGCTCTCTCCAAGCAGACCTCCAGTCAGTGAGCCTGTGTACTTCCTTTTCCCTGCCAGATATTTGTTCCTGGCGGGAAGACATTTTAAGATATTTATTTGATGACACACACCTGCTGGGTAGATGAAAAGCAACTGCTCCCGAGGATGACCTACTTCAAGGGTACAGTAAGCTTCTGAGGACTTTGGCAGGTTGTCCTTAAATCATTCGAGTGCATCTTGAGATCACCTGTTGAACATATCTAAGACTAGTTACATTTCCAGACTCATTGGAGGCAGAGTTGCTAACCCCAGGGAAGAGGCATCAGAGGCAGTCACGACTCTGTAGAAGTGTACTGAGATAGGGAAGACAGACTGCTTTACCAAACCCACCCCGAGCACGTGAAGCGCTCTTCGTGATGCTGGTGATGGGCACCTGCCACCATGGGGTGAACCATCTAGAAAGCCGATCGAGTAGGAATACACGTAAGTATGGTCCAAGGTAAAGAGATGGGCCCAAGATAGGAAGAAGGTCTGGAGGACAAGGGTCGGAGATGAGGAAAAGTGCCATGAACAAAATTCTGATGAAGTGTTCTCCTGGGAATGGACCAGACAGAGAGATTTCCAAATGAGATCAGGGAAGAGCATGGGATATTTGAAATGCATGGAGACATTGTCACCAAATGGGTCCTTTGAAGCCAGCTTATCTTTACCTGCTCATTTCCACGAGCATTTACTGAGCACCGGCTATTGTGACAAGGCAGGCCTTGGGTGGGAAAGATAAACGTAAATGATTTGTATCACCTTCTCACTATACGCAATCTAGTGAGAAAACACACCTAAACATGAATTTTTATAATAAATTTTAATGTGATGGGTACTGGGTATCTGTTAGTTGATTAACAATCAATTAGCTAATCTCTTTAATCTAACAGATTAATTATTTAATGTGACAGAAGTAATCATATAATAGATATAGAGGAGGAGTTCTTAGCCGTATTGTACTTTCTGGAGTTGGGGATGCCTGGCCTGAGTTCTGGAGACGAAGCATGAGTTAGGCTAACAAGAGAACACAGGGACATAGAGGTGCTAACATCATATCTTTTGCTCAGGAGCTACAAACTGTCCCAATTTTATTCCAGCACAGAAGGCAAGGTGGGAATCAGCAGTTGTATACCAGTGAGTACCTTTGAGAGGCTAACACCTCCCTGCCCACCGCTGTCACAACCACCCCAAGCCAATGTAGTCAGCGTAGGAGGACCGTGCTTGCTGTGTAAATGGAGGTTCAAGGCAAGTGTCTTTACACCCCTTGTGCCCCTCCACTGGATGGAGTATCTAAGAGCTTCCATTGACCCACTATAGAGGAGCTCTGAATCATGCTGAATTGGGGACTTGTTGATACACGAGGAGTCTTTCTCCATCACTTCTATCTGCATGTCTAGAGGTCGTGGTTTGAAAGACTTGGCTTCAGATATGCCCTCTGCACGCAGGTGTCCTTCCCGCCTCTCCCAGTTACCTACTGCTCTATAACTGATCACCCCAAAATGTGGTAGCTTGAAACAAGAGTCATTATCACTCATAGTTTCTGTGGGTCCGGAAGTGAGGAGCAGCTTGGCTGGGTGTCCTCTCACTCTGGGTCTCTTGTGAAATTGTCTTCAGACAGAGCTGAGAGCTGAAACAGTTGGGTCAAGGTAAGAGCCTGGAGCAGCTAGGCACTGGCTGGGCATCTTGCCCTTTCTCTCTCCATTGTCTCAAAGCCTTGCCACACAGTCTCTCTGTGTGGACTAGTTTGAGCTTCCTTACAGCATGGTGGCCTCCGGCTCAGCTGAGCAGGGCCCCAAAGCTGAGTTCCAAGAGCAAGACTGGCAGAAGCTGCATGGCCTTTTCTAACCCAGCCTAGGAAGTCATACTGTGTCACTCCTGTAGCATTCTGTTCATTAAGACAGTGGCAAGGGCCCACCAGGTTTCAGTAGAGTGAGACATAGACTCCATCTCTTGATGCAGGGATGGCAGGGTTGTGGAAAACCAGTGGGATGGGTAATACTGTTGTAGCTAATTTTAGAACATACAAACTGTGATGCACCCTTCGAGAATATTTTCCTTTATTCACATAATCCTTTACCTGAATATTAATGCATGCATCATTTTGTTTCCTGTAACCTTTCTTGCTCTCTTTCCACACCAAAATCTTGAGCTTCGGTGCACACGCACAAACCAAAGAACTTCCATTTCCTGAGAGAGAGTCAACCCCCTGGTGTGCAGTGTTCCCCATAAGACGGTAACCCTTTATAAGTTTATATCCTATTGCCCCATCTTCAGGGAAGCTGGACTTCGATCAGGCCCTGTTACAGCCAAATATGGCTCAGATCTTTGACTGAGATGCCTCTTTTCATCTAACCAAAGCAGACTAGAGACTCGCGAGTGAATGATTTGAAATCTTTCCTTTTATTTGCCATACGCTTGGACGATTGATGGTGCTCTCATAACACGTTTAGTCGGTGGCATCTCGTGGAGTACTGCATATTTCAGGGAGTGAAAAAAGAAAAAAGTGAAAAAAAAAAAAAAAAGACCCAGACTTTGGGCTCAAGGAACTTTAAAAATGGAAGCATTAGCGTGTTCTTGGTAGGAAATCTTCTGATGTAAAGTTAAACTATTGATGTAAATTTTACATTTTTAAATAACTACTATTGCCAGTATGCTGTCTTTAATGAGGGCTTTAATTCCACTTTTTACACATATAGTGAACAGAAGTTGAGTTCTTCAAATATTTTCTGTTAAAAAATATATGATACATAAGCACTGCATGGGAGGGTTTTTTCCTGCTCTTGGATAACCTAGAAAAATACATAGCTTTATTTTAAAATCCCTTCCAGTTCAAGAGTTATCCAAGCACATAGTGTTGACCAGGTGTTGAATGCACCACCAATAATAATGCTACCCTTTCTTAAAGCTAAGTAATCAGGAATAATGCTGAAAATAAGAAGACAGTCATTTATTTACTCTATTTGGCATTGTTAGTACTAATAATGCATTTCAACACAGTGGAACTGCTAGATAATGCTTTTGTGACTTTTATGCAGCATATTGTTATTTAAATGAACAGTCGACTGCACTGTAATGAAGAAATGCATGCTTTTCCCAACTCAGTTATCAACCAGGATTCTAGGAAAATGAGAATTTGTGTCTGCCTTCATTCACAGAGCAAACTGGAGGTCACTGTTTTCAATATGAACCTTTTTTTAGCTTTTCAACAGTGAATAATTAGGAGCTGCTGCTTCTGAAATTACCTGTATTCACTGTAGAGAAGGAAAGACTTTTATCTTCCACGATGAAATACATTTTCTCATTCAAATTTTGTCATTCTTTTTTTAAATGGCATTTTACACCGCTGAGTCAATCCTAGGTAGTAAAATAAAAGAAATATATTTTTTTGTGTCACAATAGCCTTGTTTATTCAATTTTGCTTCCTTAAATTTCAGCTCCTCCTTGAAAAATGATCCAAATGCAAAAATGGGTTTCAGGCTGTTGAACATATAAAGCAATTATCCACATAAAATACTTTACATAAACACACATGTTCTTTGCACTTTGATTTAAATTGAGTTGATCCCTGATCCTTGTAATTTAATGATTATGTGCTTCTATTGAGTTTTTAACAGCTTTATTGAGATATAATTTACATATCCTGCAATTCACCCATCTAAAGTATACAGTTCAGTGGCTTTTAGTGTATTCGCTGAGTCGTGCAACCATCACCACATTCAATTTTTAGAACATTTTCATCACCCCAAAAAGAAGTCTGGTATCCATTAGCAGTCACTCTCTGTTCCCCCTCCTGCCCCTGACAACCACTAATCTACTTTCTGCCTCTATGGATTTGGCTACTCTGGACATTTCATGTAAATGGAATCGTACAATATGTGATCTTCTGTGTCTGGCTTCTTTCACTTAGCGTAAGGTTTTCAAAGTTCATCCATGTTGTAACGTGCGTCGGTCCTGTGTATCTTTTTATTGCTGACTAATATTCCATTGTGTGAATATACAGATTTTATTTCTCCATTTTTCAGCTGATAGACATTATGAATTATGCTGTGACAAGGCTCCACATCCAGTTTTTTGTGCGGACATATGTTTTCATTTCCCCTGGCTATAAGTAGAATGGCTGGGTCATATGGTAACTCTGAGTTAACATTTTGAAGAACGGCCAGGCTGTTTTCTAAAGTAGCTGGACTGTTTTTTAATTCCCATCAGCCATGTGCAAGGGCTCCAGTTTCTTCACATCCTCGCCAGCACTTGCTATTGTCTGTCTTTTTGATTACAGTTACCCCAGTGGGTGTAAGAAACTGTCTCACTGTGGCTTGCATTTGCATTTCCCTCGTGGCTAAGAAGTCGAGCATCTTTTTAGGTGCTTATTCACCCTTTGCATGTCTTCTTTGGAGAAATGTCTGTTTCTATTGAGTGTTTTTAAATTCCAGCACCTCACCTCAGGAATGTAGCTAGCAGAACCAAGTTGGAAACAAATCCATCTTCCTAGAGGGAGTTAGTTTTCAAACAAGTTTGCCAATTGAAGACATTGCTTTTACAATGGAAGTTCTTTTGGATTATGGAGTAACTGAATTGATCTTGGGAATCAATTGACCTCTGAACCTCTTCTCAGTTCGATATGCTGTAAGGATTTTGGTGGTACCAGACCATTCCTAGGAAAGGGCTTAAAGATCAGCTTGCCCAATTAAGTCATTTTACAAATTAGGAACTCTATCCAGATGGAATCCAGGTAACCGAGTGTCCCTGTCTATTTTAGAGAGACTGTAATACACTTTTCAAATGGTTTCTCACTGATTTGAAAAAAAGAAAAAAAATGGCAATGGTATAATCCTCTGAAATTAGAATCAACAGCATATATTGTTGCGTGCTCAACACACTTTGTTTTATTTTATCCTAAGGGTAGTATCTGTTAGATTGATATTATCATCCTCCCTTTTTTATGTGTGAGAAAACAGGGTAACTGACTTTCTCAGCAGCACCTGGCTAGTAAATGGCAGATTCTAAGCCAGACCTTCTGATTTCAAGTCCAGAGTTCTCTCTCTTTCCTCTGGTCTGCTGGAAGACTGAAAGACGGCATCCGCACATTGTGACTCTTGCCATCTTGGAGGACTTTTATTTCTGATGACTAAGTCACTGACAGATGTAGCAGATAGGTGGCATCGTGGAGCACTCGTTCACCATCATTCGTCTCGTTCTTTAGCAAATCCAGGCTATGTAACTTTGGGAACAGAATATATGTTTCAAATGACAAAAGAACTGTTCAGGTATAAGAATATGATAATTTAAAGTATCTATAATATGATAACGTGTTTGTAGATAACGTGTAGTTTTCAGTTACAAACCATTTCACTTGGACTTTTAATTAGAGGCTTGCCGTTGTGCAAGACAAGTTTTTCATTGTCTTTGTTTTTGTGTATTTTTCCTACTCGTGATGGCCCTAAGGCCTGAAGTGCTTCATTTACTAAAATATAAAGTCCAAGGCAGGCGTCCATCTCATATCCCAGTGTCTTGGCTCCTGTGTAGTCCTGTGTTCCCTCCAGTGTGCCATGCTCTGCTTTAATGATGTGCTGAAGGACCCTCATTTGAAAGAAAAAGAGACTTTATACCATTATTCCAGACAACAACAGGGCTATGAACAAGTAGAAGTTATAGGGAGGCAGTTTGGAGCCCACATAAAGAAGACTTGATCTGCCCAACAATGCAATGTGTTGTCTTGTGAAGGAGTGAGGTCTCTTGTCATTGAACTGTTCAAGCTAGAGCTGGATGACCATCTGGGAGAATGCTCTAGAAAGGATTTCTACATTGGGATGTGTATATGTGTGTACATGTGTGTTTTCATAGTGCCAAGAGAAATTGGGTGGCCTTTAAGGTCACTTTCAACTATGAGATTGTGGATCTTTGTTTTTAGTCAAGAGAGGAAGCTGGCTTAAAAATCTTCTGTATCCTCATGGAAAAAAGAGACTTTCACTCTAATAAACTATCATCCTGGTCATTAAAGGTGCCAAGTTTTCTGTTTAAGAGAGACACCAGATTTATTAACCTAAATTACTGGTTTCCAAATGGTCAGAACAGCAGTTCCAATTGC
Organism: Taxidea taxus jeffersonii; assembly: GCA_003697995.1. Lineage (NCBI taxonomy): Eukaryota > Metazoa > Chordata > Mammalia > Carnivora > Mustelidae > Taxidea > Taxidea taxus. Next base: position 17,086 of record ML108701.1, on the reverse strand, counting down.
TATTTGTAGACGCTGGGTACAACAGGGATTCCATATTCAAGTACGTTTGAATAAGAGCCTTTAATACACCGTTGTCCTTTGTGACAACCGAAGAGAGAGGAGAAGGTAGGCAGCAGTGCCAAATGCGTTTTTTACTTCTGCAAACACTTCAGTCTCACCCAGTGGTTCTCAGCTCTGGTTGCACATGAGCACCACCTGGAGTACTTTTTAAAAATACAGATGACCGGGGGACGCCTGGGACCAAATGAACACGAATCTCTAGGGGTGTGTTCTTAGCATCAGTTTTTTTTTTTTTTTTTTTTTACAGATTTTATTTATTTATTTGTTAGAGAGAGAGAGCGCACGAGCACAGGCAGACAGAGTGGCAGGCAGAGGCAGAGGGAGAAGCAGGCTCCCTGCCGAGCAAGGAGCCCGATGTGGGACTCGATCCCAGGAGGCTGGGATCATGACCTGAGCCGAAGGCAGCCGCTTAACCAACTGAGCCACCCAGGCGTCCCAGCATCAGTATTTCTTAACAGCTCTCGAGGCCATTCTTATGTGGAACCAAAGTCAAGAAGAACTAGTCTAGTCAGAGCATGAGCTCAGGGCAAAATCTGGACATTTGCTCTTGTAATTCAGGTCACCATATAGAATTCAGATTGTTAATTCAGAGCCGACGTTCGTAAGTATGATAAGAGGTGTATCTCACAATGGCTCACATCACTATTCTTGAGTCAGTCTGACTTTGTCCACTCACTGGTTTTGTGACTTCACAAGTTATTTTAATCTCTCTGTGCCTCAGGTTTTTAATGTGTAAGTGGAGGTAATAATAGTAGTTAATGAGATAAAGGCTAAGGTAAAGGCCCAAAAGAAAATAAAAACTCTACATGTTTGATATTATACTTATCATCATCATCATTGTTCTGGTGTCAGTGGTAGTAGGAGCTGCAGTGGCAGGAATCCTGTAGGGGTACGGGCTGAGTATCCATTGAAGAAATGGTTCGCTCCGTACAGGGCTTCAAACAGGACCTTCCTTGTAAACTAAGGACTGTTTGTTGCACCATTAACATGTGCTTCCTCAGATTCAGAACGTCCCAGTGAAGTGCAGAGGGTCCCCAACTGATGATAGTTCGACTTAGATGTTCCAGTTTGGTGATGGTGCAACAACATACACATTAAGTAGAAACCATACTTTGAATTTTGAATTTTGATCTTTTCTCAGGCCAGCAGCACCATGAGAGGATACCATAGGATATCCTCTCATGGTGCTGCAACTTTGTTCTTCACTTTCAGTTCAGGAGTCAATAAGTCACATGAGATAGTCAGCATATTATTTATACTTTATTATAAAATGGGCTTTGTGTTAGACGATTTTGTCCAACTGTAGGCTAATGTCGGAGTTCTAGCACAGTTAAAGTAGACTAAGCTAAGCTATGAGGTTCAGTAAGTTAGGTGTGGTAAATGCTTTTTGACTGACAGTATTTTCAACTTACGAAGGGTTTATTGGGATGTAACCCCACTGCAAGTCAAGGGTGAGCTGTAGAATGTGTTGTGTCAGGTTTTCTGCCAGAAGCTGAAGCTTAAACCAGGTAAGCTCCTGGAGTTCTGTCCACCTCTTAATTCTGTTTTAAGAACGGACTTTACCAGCCCAGGGGCCTAACTGAAAGGTCATGCTGAGTTTCTGTTGGAAAACTGGGACCAGCATGTACTCTACAGGGCAGATTCACCTCCTGAATCCTCAGGATAGTCTCAATTCCAAGTGGTCTGCCCTCCTGAATGATTGGATCTGTAATTCATAAAACATGGTTGCTATTTAATAGGAAGCAATGGCTTGGTAGACCAGTGTCCTGGACTAATGGTACAAAAAATAAACAATTCCAATATGTGGGATAGCCCCGGAGAAAAATTAAGGAACACAATCAGGCATAGTTTCTTTTTCATTTTCGATTGATAAAGGAGTAATTTGAGCTAGCTCTAGTCACCAAGGCTGCAGTAGCAAGGGTCCCTGACTCTCTGGGTTTAGGACAAGTGTGGCCATTATACAGATATTACAGGTTCTTTAGGACACAACCTCCAACTGCAATTGTGGAAATTGGTGGAATATTCCTGGGAGGAGCTCAAAGGACTACAAAGCTGAATAAAATCTTTGTCTCCAGAACTTATATGAGAAACTGGTTTTTTCCCTTTTTTCCTACAAGCATTTTGTGGCTCACCATTGCAGACACTGCATATCTTTGTATCCCACACAGTCCCCATGTTAATAGTTGTTTGCTAGTTGTGGTCATTTAATTGAAAAAAGCTGGCATGGAGATATTACAGGTCCCAGTAGGTCATTTGTGTATCAAGTTTGGTATTATTGCATTTGACCAAACTCCTTCCAAGTCCAAATTTATTACAGTTCTTTAAATGCATTAATAACATATAAGAGGATAGACAGAGGACTGAAGAAAAGATGTGTGTGGCCTTTAAATATGCGAATCATCTACAATTCTGAGGGTTGCTTGCCATGGCCTATTGCCAGGAGTGCATTATAGAATTCCAGTTGGTATGTTCTGTTGGTACTTGCTTTGGATTTGCTCAGGGAATGAGGTTAAAGAGGACACTACGCTGTGGCTGGGATCCTCTTGTCTGCCTCTCCCCAAGTCGATCCTGTATG
>ML108701.1:0-14051 GCA_003697995.1 Taxidea taxus jeffersonii | reverse complement strand
CTCCTTCCCTCCCACCAGCCAGGAAGCTGCCCCAGCCTCTGTTGAGGATTGTGGATTCAGCAGCTTGCTGTCTCCCTATGAGTTCCCATGCACCTCTTAACCCTGCCCCACAGAGACCGATGAGACTGAACTCCCTCATGTGACCTGTGCTCACCCTCCCACAGACCCCGGGGCTGGGGCAAGTGTGGACCTGAATTCAAAGACTCAGTAGATAAGGGTTGTGTTTTTCATCAGCTTGTCTGTCTTTATTTTCTGAGACTCTCTTTAAAAAAAAAAAAACAGGGGCGCCTGGGTGACTCAGTGGGTTAAAGCCTCTGCTTTCAGCCCAGGTCATGATCCCAGAGTCCTGGGATCGAGCCCCACATCGGGCTTTCTGCTCAGCGGGGAGCCTGCTTCCCCCTCTCTCTGTGCCTGTCTCTCTGCCTACTTGTAATCTCTGTCTGTCAAATAAATAAATAAAAATCTTAAAGAAAAAACAAAAAAACCCACTTTCATTACAGTTTACTCTCACACATGTGCGCACACACACCCTGAGAAAGAACATGGTGTCATGGAGCCCATGTTCCCCAACACTCAGCTTCTACAGTTACCAACACAGAGTCACTCTTGTTTTCTTTTCTGTTGTGCTAGAGTATTTTTAAGCATATCCCGGATATCGGATTTGACCTGTAAATATTTCAGTTTGTATCTCAAGCATATATAATGTGACTTTTTAAAAAACCTAACCACACTGCTCTTCTCACACCTACCAGACTTAATAATAATTTTTTAATAATAGTAATCCACCCAGGTTCAGTTTTCCCTAATTGTTTCACAGATATCCCCAAACTGTTGGGCTGTTAAATCAGGGTCCCGACCAGGTGCACCTGTTGCATTTGATGGATCCATTCGTAAGTGTCTTTTGATCTAGTATAGAGTCTCCTCCAGTTTTTACTGTATTTACTTGTTGAAGAAAATCAGATCATTTTTCTATAAAATTTTTCATATTATATATCTGGCCTGTGCGTCTTCCTTGTGCTGTTCAACATGTTCCTCTCTTCTCCATAGTTCATGGAAATTAGTCATTAGTTGAAAAACTTGATGAGATTCAGGATACCTGTGTGGCATATCAGTAGGCACAGAATGACTTTTATTGATGTCAGGTTAATTAGTGTGTTCAGGTATGGTCAGCCTGATTCATCCATTATGAAATTCTCTATCAACCTATTAACCTAATGGGTTCAGCAACCATTGATAACACTGCATTCATTCATTAGGGGTTATAAATAGTGATTTTTCAATTCTGTCATTCTTTCTGCATGTATTAGCTCTTTTTCTATATAGAAGAACTTATCATTATCAACTTTTTGGTTATTCTGAAATACAGTCCGTACAAGAAAAGCAACATGAATGTTTCTTTCCATTTACTTCTCAATTTTTAAAACACTGAATTGTACCAGCAGCCTACAAAAGTGACCAATGAGGCTTATTTGTCATTGAATATTATTATAAACACTTGGGTTTTTATCTCTTTCACATGCATCAGTCCATTATAGTTATTATTCTTTTTGATGCTCAAATGTCCCATGTTGGCTCATTGGGAGCCCCTTTTAGTTGCCTCTGCTCACCTTTTAATATAATTCCCTTAGTCTTCTTCCCTGACAGAATAAGATATGGTGAGTTCCTGGCCAAAACATGGAATCAGCTATGTCTACAAGGTATCTTGGTTCCTTTCCATGGAAAATAGTATGTAAAGGCCATAGTGTGGGCACTAGACATAGATTCCCTCTTAAAATGTAATGGTAACTTCATCCTCCTGGTTCTCTCCTTGTTCCTGCTCTCTGTGGGCCTCCGGATACTCCCTCCCCCATCACTTTTAACAGCCAGTGCACACCTCTTCTCCAACCAGACCCTCTCTCTACACTTTCATCCCTCTCCTTCTAAGTTGGATCCCTTACTTGCCTCCAAGCTTCTAAGACACCATTGTGGGGGATACTTCTGTAACACTGAAGAATAGTGAGACCCTTTTTTTTTTTAGTAAACTATTTTAAATTATTTTTTCAAGAGAGTTAACCTGTCACTACCCAAATCCTTGGTAGACAAATCCAGTCTATTTCTTAACCTAGATCAACAGTATTCTGAAACACCAGGGAAGTAGTCAGCCCACTCATGAGAGTTGGGGAGTCTTCATAAAACCAACCATCCCCTCAGGTGTGTGTGTTTTCCAGGGAAGCTTAGGTGGTTGCGTGTTGAAATTTGTAACTAGGGTTGCCAGGTGATGAAAAAGCACTGAGGCATTAGTTTCTCTTAACCATTTCTAGGCCACGTACCCATTTGAACATCTGATGAAAACTATGGACAGTCTAGAAAAAGATACATAGACACAAAATTCAGCAGACAATTTCACTGGCTTCAAGGAAGTCAGATTATCTTGAAGTCAAATTTGTTTTCACAGACTAGGTCCTGATTTGCATTGGCTTGTTGGAAGCAGCAGGATTTGGAGGTGGGTCAGACGTCCGGGCGAGAAGGCACAAAGCTAGAGCCAGGGTGGCGACTTTAAATCACACTAGTGAAAATGATTCGTGCTTTCATCTAGAACTGTACCTCATGCCAACCGTGAGGTATTTGGTGTCAATCCATGACATCATAAGCACAGAAATTGAGAGTAAGCATTTAAAAATACTTATCGCAGGGGTGCCTAGGTGGCTTGGTCAGTTAAACATCCCACTCTTGGATCCAGCTCAGGTCCTGATCTCATGGCTCGTGAGATCGAGCCCCACATTGTGCTCCCTGCTCAGGGGGAGTCTGCTTAGACATTCTCTCCCTCTGCACCTTCCCTGGCTCACACTCAACTCTCTCTCTCTCTCAAATAAATAAATGAGTGAATAAATCTTTAAAAATAAATAAATAACATTTTGAGCAACTCAGTATTGCTACAACTTCCAAGCACACAGTCAGTGGCCTTGTCTCATTGAGCAGGCAGGACGTAAACCATCCTGGATGCTGTTGAGTGTACTTGGTGAGTTCCGTGTGGCAGGACCTGCAAGCTTGTCATCTGAATAGGATCTTTATCACTTCCCAACAGTCGGAAATTAAAAACAAAAACAAAAACCAGTCCTTCATCTCCGTGAAATAGGCAACAGCAGGGAAAGCCAGAATACTTTCGCCCAGCCTACTACACCGCGTTGTTTTAGCCCGTGGTTCTGTCAGTTCTTAGTTCAGGTTTGTCTCCACGGGCTACCTCTAGAGCTCCCCCAGGACAGAGCACACAATAGGCAGTCCATCTTTGCTGACTGAAGACAGAGCTCAGCAAAACTGTTCTCCAAAGAAAGAAGATGCATTCTTTCCCTAATGATACCCTGGCTGGGGCAGGGGGGGGTGTCCTAAAATTCCTAGGAAGCTGGAGTTATCTACATAAGGAAAGTATGACAGGGAATAAATTATAAGCAGCCATTATTCATTGAATAGTATCCCAGAACTTGAGATAAGTAGAGTAACATTAAGTAACTGGTCCTCACAGGAGAAGTTGCCAGGCTTTGGGGATGGCTAATACTGTAGTGTATACATTGTGGGAATTAACAAGTCAGTAACACGTGGTCCGTTTTCAGGGCAGAGAAACCAGAGTGGTCTCAAGTATAATACCACTAATGGTGTGAAGAAAATTGTGTACTTAATCTCCAGAATGAGATTTTGTAAATGAAAGGGAAAAGAAAGAAATAGTAGTGTATTCCCTGTCCAGTTTTTCCCTTTACCCAAGCCTTTCTATCATCTCTCTCTATCTTCCCTGTGGATCCAGGATTAGTCAAATCCACTCTTTGAAGGAATCCAAAATCTTGTCTTTAAAAACTGGGCTCATGAAAAGTCACCTTTTAGCTCTCACAACTGCTGGCCTGAGAACAGAACTGCCCTTGCCCCGCCCCTCCCCATTCCCGGCACCACCAGAGCCTATGCCACACTCCCAGCATGCCTCGGGGCACTGTGCAGCTGCCCTGACACCAAGTGGTGCCTTGGCGACAGGGTTCCAAGGAGGCTGCGTGAACTGGAAGTCAACAGCTGTCTCCCTTACCAGAGAAAGGGATTTTACCTCAGGACAACTTCTCGGATTCTGTGGATCCAGACCCTGCTTAAAGAGAGAGATTTCCTTCTTTCTTTTTCCCTTCCTTCCCTTCTTCCTACCTCCCTTCCTTTCAATTGCGGAGAATTAGAAATATTACCTGCTAATAGTAACTGAAGAAGAAAAATTGAGGCCGCCTCACAGAACCGATGAAATGAGTGGTAGCCAGTATATGGGCATGTGCTGCCAAGGAACAAGCGGTTTCTATTTATCAACAACTATTGAGCGAACTAGAAGTTTCTAGAAATAACATTGTTTTTTAACATCCCTTCTAAATAACACAGGCTGTTTGCTCTATCTCTTTGTAAGGAGGACCCCCTCCAAGAAAAAAAATGTTGTCCTACTGACCGTGCGCAGGAGGGGCATAAAGGAGCTTGTCCACGGTACATGGGCCCAGAAATGCACAACCGCTCAAGTCTGATTCGACCTTTGTCTCCACAAATAAAAAGACTGATAACCCCAGGTGTCACCACCACATTTTTTAAGCACATACATCACACCGGGCTCAGCTTAATGACTGTTTTCAAGTACAAATGAATTTCCTGAAATGGAAGAAAAGAAACAGAATCATTCTATGTCTGTGTAAAGAGAAGAATTGGGGGTAAGTAGGGGGCTTCATTTACCCCTAGAGTTCTCAGTAATACCTATCAATAAATGTTTTCCTGCACCAATGCTCTGACTCCGTGTTGGGAGTTTTATGGTTACTGATAGTAACCTGATTATGGTAACCATTTATTGAGTGCATCTATGTACCAGGCATAGGCTAAGTACTTTATGTTAGTGGATTTTAAAAGCCTTTAATATCCCTAAGAGATAAATGTTTTTATGATTTCACTTCATAAGTAAGGAAACAGCTTACTCAGATCATGTCCCTCGAAAGTGGCCAAGCTGGGCTAACTTCTTAGCCTTAACAATGACTGGCCTGAAGGGGATTTTTTGTTTGTTTGGGTTTTGGGGGTCCTTTTTTTTTTTGCTTTTGTGGCTCGGTGGGTTAAGCCACTGCCTTCGGCTCAGGTCATGATCCCAGGGTCCTGGGATCGAGTCCCACATCGGGCTCTCTGCTTAGCAGGGAGCCTGCTTTTCCCCTCCCCTCTTTGCCTGACTCTCTGCCTACTTGTGTAATCTCTGTCAAATAAATAAATAAATAAATAAAATCTTTAAAAAAAAAAAAAAGTTTAAAAGAGAGGCTCCTGTGCTCCTTGACTAGAAAGGTTCCAAACCACTTTTTTATCATAGAATTCACATAAGCCACCAGAGGGAATGGAAGCTGGCCACAACACTATCACTGGAAGGTAATAATTAATGACAAAAGTGTCACTTAAAGAGGTCAGTGACACCCAGCGTATGTTTCTCTTGGATTAACTTTTCTAACACTCTTTAAATAATGCCTTGATATCAGCAGAGACTTAAAAAAAAAAAAAAAAAAAAAGACTTGAACAGTTTAAACCTCTGGGAAGAAAAATATGAAAATAAAGCTGTTCTCATAGCCTTCTACAACCACTTAAACTTCTTTTTTCTGTGATAGTAATTGTGATAATCACCACTTGTCCTGGGCCTTTTTTTGGTGCCAAGCAGTGTGCTTATCTTTAAGTATCAACAAGCTGGAAAGATAGGAATTGTCTCAGTTTTGCAAATGAAGAAACTAAGGCCCTGTGAGATGCAGAAGACCTATTTCTGTGTAGAATCCTAGGGAGACTTCCCTCCATGAGACTGAACCTATCCAACAGAAGCGGCAGGAAATACAGCGCAGATGGGTGAGAACTCCCAAGGGATCATACCAAAATACCCTTTAATGGCACAAGCAGTGAAGGATCAGCTCCTCTGTGTGGCGGAGCACATTGTCATTGATGGGCACGGGCAGCAATTAAAATACAGTCAGGCCCGCGCGCCATTTGAAAATGGACTGATTGTGGGCCCGACACCCTTGGTGTAACCTATAAAATGCTCTCTAAAGACTTAGAGAAGGGACTTGTGTCTCCTCAGGGATGCAGTGGTACTGCCAAGGGTCATATCTGTGTGTGATTTTAGAGTTCCTCCAATCCTCTTTGGGGGTAGCAAATCTAGGTCCTCCCCCAGAAGGTGGCAGGGCCAAGGGCCAGGCATACCGACCTCAAATCCAGGAGTCCCAGCATGACGACTTCTCTCCCCAGTGGCTTCACCTGGGATGAGTCATTGAGCTTCTCTAGACCTGGGTCTCACTGGCGATAAGAGGGCATATTTCTCACCAAGACGTCGTGAAAATAATGCTAGCCATCGGTACAGATTGCACTGAGCTCCTTAGAACACTTGAACTGTCTGAGTTATTTTTAAAGGTGGAAATGGCTAGCTAGCCCCCAGTGAACCATAGATTTCCTCTGTTGGGTGGCCCTCATGTCTCTGCATCCTTAAAGACTGTCAGAACTTGAGCCTTCCATTTCTGCTTGTGAGAATGCATCTCTTGGAGTTTATTGGTGATTTCTGCCATTCGCGCACCTTGTAAAGCTAAACAAGTGAACAGGGGCCCTGCCAGCTGACTGTCACCTTGTGGCTCAAGCTGGTCCGTCCAAAAGAGTAACTGTGAGAGGGCTCTTTAATTTCATTTAGAGTGAGGGATGATGCAGAGCCAGTGTACCTGAGTGTCACTTGCTACCCGCTTACCACCACACGGAGCCCCTCTGACAGGTGACCTGTCCACACTGGCAGTTTTTCTCATCCCTATCTCTGATGCTGAGCATTTCTCTTTCCTATTTATCACAGCTTGCACCTTTGGGATTATTTGAAACTTCTCTCTCCCTTTCCTCCTTCTTTTCCCCCTCTTTTTCCTTCTTTCTTCTTCTGCCCACCTTTTTCCTGGTGTCGTGTTTTCTCTCTTTCCCTTTCCATTCTCTTCTCAACCTTCTACTCAAGCACCACGTGTTAGTCGGTCCCGGAAGCGATCATGAAAAGACCCCAGTCCAGCTGCAGGAACAGCAGCACAGCCCTGGCTTGGGGAAAATGGGGGAGCCAAACTTAAGTCATCAGAGACTTAAGAAGAGACACCAGAAAGATGGGATTTGCTGTGAGATCTATTTTACAATGAAAATTCTGCTATGAAGAGGAATCTTTTTTTTTTTTTTCCCCTTGATATAGTCTGAAAAATTTATACCTAATGCCAACAAATTATATATAATTAGTCTGGTGATGTATAATTTCCATTTGATTATATATATTAAAGTGATTAAGGAACTTCAGCTTTTCACTAGTAAATATCTGCCTTCTTTGTTCCATTCTGGGTCCTAATGACTGTTTGTATCAAGTGCAGGACTCACGCAGAACTCAAGTGAGCAAGATTTGAACACTCTCACCGAGCTCAGTTGACTGATGTCTGTGAATCTGGGAGATAACACAAAGTTAGCTACATGTAGTGGGGCGGGAGGGGGTAGGGGACCTGAAGGCAGACTTGCCTCCAGTCTTTAAAACCATCAAGTAATGACTTCCAATAATAATAATAATAATAATAAAATAATTTTTAAAACCTGAATAAAACAGTGAAGGTGGAAAGCTATATTTCAAACAAAGTTATTCAGTTAAGTAGATGACATCACCACCATTTTTAATATTGTATAGAATAAAATGAAAATTTTGGCACTTCAGCTTTAATCATTTCTGATTGCTTTTTGTAGAATACTTCTATATATTTATTACCATATATAGCAGTTTTTCTTTTTTCCAATTAGAGGATATATTTCATCCTTCATCTTTGCAGGTAGCTGATCCAAGACATTTTTATGTAAATGGATTAATTATGAATTGGTAGCCCTCGTTTGAAACTTAAAGTAATCCTTTCTGAGAGGCATTAACTGCTTTTTAAAGCCATACACAGTTCTTCACTTAAGCACCTTGTCACACAAATAGAAATTATTTCACAGCAGTAATCATAATAAAACGCATTACCCCTTACCAAATCACCTTTAATTCAAGGTGATTAAAAGAATCTGTTCATTAGAAGACCACGCAGCAACTTTGCTTATACGAGTCGCATTTTTTGGAAACTTAATGGTTACATATTGACGAAACTTTTGAGCAAGTGACACCATACATTAAATGACCTGGGCAGCCTTTGTGAGAAGGCGTCCAGCCACAGAAATGTGCTGGGTTCGAGGCAAGGCAGCTACACCTGGCCTCCTTTGAGAGTCCTCAAATCACTCTGCCTTCCAGCCCTCCGATTTATGCAAATCAGAAAGCTTTGGCGATCTCCACTTCCTGGCTGGGCAGGCATAATCCACTTCCTTCGGGTTCATGTGACCATGCAAATTCAAGCACTCCTGAATAGTCCCAGAGGGGCTGCGCCTCTCATTATTCCTGCCCCATTCTCTGCGCAGTGCAGGCATTCAGGCTCTGAATGGACAAGGGCTTAATTACTCACCACATCTGTCAGATCAGATTCAACTTGAGAATGAAGAGAATCCCAGACAAGCCCAGTCGTTTCTTTGCAATGTTCTTCATGGCCGAGGTCACCCGGCTCTATCTTCTAGGGAATATTTTCCACTCCTTGTTTCATGACCCTTCTGGAAAACAGAGACTCCAGCTTTTGGAGATCCATTACTGGGCCTTTCACATTGTGTGTGGCCTTTACAAATGTTAATTAATCTTCCTGATGATGCAGGGAGCGTCAGGGAGCCCTTTATTCCCCCAGGGCTACTGATGACCAGTATGAATGCCAGAAAGTTTTCCTTACTGTTTCCTGACCTACATGCTCCTCTCTCTATGTGCTTTGCTTCTTTGTCCCCCTCCCCATAACATGTCTCCCACATGACAGATTGACTACTCACATTACCAGGTCAGCCAGAGTTTGACAAAGTAAAGGCGGATGGTCCCCAAATACAGGGTCTACCTAAAGGAATGAGGTTCTTGCCAACTAAACATTCCCAAGGCTGGCAGCCCAGGCCTGCCAAGGAAAATGTGCATAAGAACGGTTAGGAAGGAATGTGTCCACCAGGAACCAAACAGAGGATTGTTCTTAGTGAAGGGGCACGAATGTGCCTTTTCCCTTATGTGTCTTTCTGTGCTGCCCTCACTTGTGTCTAAGAGGAGATTTTTGGTATGTGCAACTCTGATACAGAGTTTCCTGGGTTCTGTTTTGGTTTTGGTTTTACTATTATCTTTTTTTTTTTTTTTTTTAGGTAAAATTCACATTACGTAAAATTAACCATTATGAAGTATACCACTTGGTGTTACTCTGCACATTCACAGTGTTATGCCACCATCCCCCATGTTGGGTTCCAAATCATTTCATTACCCAGCAGGAAACCCTGTACCCATTCCCCCCAGCCCCATCTCTATGGATTTAGCTCTCTTGGATATTTCATATAAATAGAGTCATAGAATGTGTGACCTTTTATGACTTCCTTTATATAACATAATGTTTTGGAGATTTGCCATACTGTTTTACTTTGGCACTTTTCTGGTGTGTGTGTGTGTGTATGATTCTTGCCCCATCAAAATGATCTCTCTTCATTTGGTCTGTCTTAGATAATGTTATTACCATCTGTGGAAGCCTGAGGATCAGCTTGGACCCATCTTCTTTCTGTCATCCTAGTGTCTACTTATTCTCTAAGTTCTGTTGAGTCCACATCTGAAATACCTTAAATCAGTGTTCATTGATATTCTTCCTGCCTTTTTCAGACCCATTCAGTGCCCAGCTGGTCTTTCTCAAGCTGGTCAATCTGGTCCTGCCACTGCCCTGCTCAGTGCTTTTCCCTGCTCCTCACCACCTTCAGAATAGGGGTCAAGCTCCTTACAGGTTGCTCACGGCTGCTTCTCCACTTCCTTCGACCCATTACCATCCCCACCTGATACACCTTATCTACCCAACCATATGAGCCTGCCCCTGGCTCTCTGAGCAAGGTGCACAATTGGTCTTTATGCATCCGGTTCCCTCTCCCTAAACTGTCCTTCCTCTCCCCACAACTGTGAAAATCCATCCCTCCTACTTTATCTGTTGCATTTTACCTTCTCACCTTCCTTGATCCACTGGTCAGAATGAATTCCTCCTTTCTCTCTAATCCCATGGCTTTTTATTTATCATATACTTACCATAACCAGTCTTTAATGAGGGTTCTTTATAAATCTCCATCCCTTCCCAACTCACCTCTAATCTTGGTCTTGCCTTACTCATTCTTGGTATCTCTAGCACCAGCCACTGTGTAGGTCCTCAATAAATGTTTTCTTGAATGATTTCTCCAAAGAAAAAATTACAGGCCCACGAGGAGCCCTGAGTCATGGCTAGAACCACTCTGATGGAAAAGCAACATGGACTAACATTTAAAATAGTAATTATTTTGGTCTTCTATTGAATTTAAAGTCGCCCACAGTGGTTTACCAGTTTCAATTAGCAGAAAATGCAACTTTGCTTTTTCCCCCCCTCAGATTATGTTCTTCATTACAAATCTCAAGAGTTTCATCTGCAGTTGCCAAAAATCTTTTTGACAAATTGCACAGGAGGCATTTTGGGATTGTGTGATAGAGTTGATTGAATTTAGGCCAAGTTCTGTACCCTGACATCACTCAAAACAAAAATACAGATGTAGAGCTACTCAAAAATGTATCTATTTATTTTATCCCAACCCTCCTAAGTCATCTGTCTTTAAAAATAATCAGTTGTATTCTTTTAAAATTAAATGCCAAGTAAACAATGCAAATAAAACTATTTTGTTTGCTGAGAAGTAATTGAAAATCTGCAACTAATTACAAATTGGCAAGCTCTGAGCCTGCGAATCGCTGAAACGCTCTGCTGATGCATTGTTTACGGCAAGGTTCAAAACTGGTTTCTTTACACCAGCCATCCACAAGTTATTAATCAATACTTTGCCAAGTTCTACACCTCACCTTCAAAAAATGGTAATAAACATTTAATTTCCAATATGGGCTTCATAAACCGAGCTGTTAAAAACTAGAAGAGGAGGTGTAATTGGTTAGAACACATAAAGCCTGTTCTTAAGTTATGTGAATTGGCTTTTCGTTGAAATACCCTGTTCTTCCTTGACTACTCAAGAATCCTGTAATTTGGTTGAAATTAATACTCTGTCAGTCTGGTCATTGAGTCCCCATGGCACTTCACTAATATATTACAAGACCTCCTTAATTGAAATTCTGGAGAAAAGCAACATACAGTATTCATGGACCAGAGAGAGACAGAGATCAAAAAATTTGATTTGCTATTGCCACAAGCAGCTAAAGTTGAGTTTATAAATGTCTCTATTTGAATTGTGAAGTTAAATATATAATACATATTATATTTTGTATGTTTTTAAATATATATAATATATTGAGTTGTGAAGTTAAATATATAATATACATATATAGAGATATATGCACATATGTATGTATAAATATACACACACCCTTCCATACCTCGCAGACTCCATCTTCTATTGCTTTTTCTCTGCCAGCTCCTCGCTCTTTTTTCTTTCAGGTTTCAGTTTAGCCTCACTCCTCAGAAAGACTTTTCCTGCCCACCTTATTTAATATAGTATACTTTATTCTCTTTCTTCTTTTATTTCCTTGATTATTGTAAGATGCCTCCACTGGCTTACAAGCTATGCAAGGACAGATACCTTTTTTATCGTGTTCACTCCTCTAACCCTGAATAGTACCTAACATATGGTTAGTTCTCAGTAAGTATTAGATGGACAGATGGATGGATGGATGGATGGATGGGATGGTCGATGGTGGGTGGATGAGTGGATGCATGGATGGTAGATGGTGGATGGATTAATGGATGAGTGGATGGTGAGTGGATGGGTGGATGATGGATGGATGGATGGGTGGGTGGGTGGGTGGATGGTGGATGGGTGAGTGAGTAGATGGATGGATAGCTAGAATAAATGGGTGAATGAAGGAATAAAGCTATATTGGTTAGAACAAGCAGCAAAGTTAAGACAAATCGAATGCTAGAGAGGGCATGACTCTAAAAGCAACTCCTTTGATAAGAAGCCAAAACCTGTTTTAAATTCCAAAGTTGAAGACATCTCTCCAGATTGTGGTGCATTCAGAGGTGAGAAATGGTAACAAGGGTGACAAGGTGACATAATGAATTCTCTTCAACTTTCACAAGGGTAGCTCTACAAAAAATGGGTGAGATCTGTGTCTGTGGCCCCAAGGCTTGACCCAGGGCCAGTGGGTGGAAATTGTTGGACCACATATTGTGGCTTAAATTGAGAAAACTTTCTCACTGAGAGACCTGCCCTGAATGGAAAATGAGTAGTGAGCTGATGTTAGTGGAAGTGTTCATGCGTACAGTGCCTAAATACTTAGCAAGGATGCTTATCATAAGGGATATAGGCATCATGTGTGTTGTGGTTCTAGATGACTTGTCTGGCCCCTTCCCACCCTGAAGAGCTATGATTCTATGATGATCAAAATAGAAACCTGCTCAATAGTTGACCATTATTTTAAAAAGGAGAAATTCCAATGAGATGTGGGTTATTCATTTTGTCCCATAAGTAGATAACTTAAAAAATGATAAAAATGAACTGAAAGAAAATGTTCTAGTAAAATAATAGGGCTGAATTTTTGAAAGTCTCTTTTCCATCTTCCGTTCTCTGGTATGCTTTAGACAGGAGCATGCAATATTTTAGCTATACTGTGAGCAAGGAGCCTGCGTTCCCAGGGGGGTGGCTGGAATGGCATGTAAGGTCTCAGGCCAGCTCTGTGATCTCTGGGCAGAGCCTCTATGTGGGAAAAACAGTGGTACCTCCAAAATAGAACAAGAGCACGCCATCCATGTGAAGATGACTGGCAAGGTCACTAAGCCCTACGGTAATCTGGCAAATTAAAGCTCTCTGTGGCCACCTGTCCTTTCAGGACATACTTCTGGGGACGCTCCCCCCCAAAAATATTACAAATTGATATTCTGTTGCTGAGTCATTTTTCTTGCAGTTCTTTTTGATTTTCCTGTTTATTGTTAGTTTGATACCTGGACCATGGAATTGGTGCAGTGGGTGTGAGGGAGAGAGCCTAAGATGGAGATCTGCTCCCGGGAGGCAGATCTAGACACGGAGGTGTTAGGCCCTCCTGCAACTTCACAAATGTCCAGAGATCAAGATTCATGTTCTGTCTGGTTAATGAAGTTTGGATTATTCACTGCATCACAATTCAGTTCTTTCCTTTGCCAGTTGTTGGCGTGATTGGATCCTGAGAATGGGGTACTGGAGGGATTTCGCTTCCTCACCTAGTATCTAGCCAGCCGGAATCATTGTCTTACACAGGAGGCCCAAGTTGGGCCATGGAAAGCGGAGTGGTCACTGGCAAAGCTCCCCTGATGTTCTCTCTTCCTGTGCCTCCCTTCATCTAAAGAGAGTTCACTCATCTCGCAAGGCCCAGCTGAAATGGCGCCTTCTCTTTAGAGCTCTCCCAGGCCCTTAGGCAGAACAGCCATTCTTTCCAGAACAGCCTCCTCATGCCCCTTGATCTCACATTTTTCAGTTCATGTTATAGGTTCTTCTGCAGACATGGCTCTCCGCTGGGCCCTGGGGACAGGGATTTTGTTCCTTTTACTTACAGCTCCAGGAATCAGCACAGTTCCTGGCACATAATTGATTCTCCATGAATGCCTGATGAATAGGGGGGAAAATGACGAGGCACCTCAAATATTAAAGGAATTGATAGTTCACGGATGGCAAGTAAACAAGACGTGTGAAGTTCAATGTAAAACTAATCTTTGCTCCCCAATCCTGATTAAGTAGTGACAGTTTCTTCCTCTCATGAGCCACCTGGATCTTAATGGTTATTTTCTTACAAGGTTGTTGAGTTTACAAGATGACAGAACTATGTTTACCTTGGACTTGGGGCTGTCCTCTACTAAGAAGCTTTCAGCAGAGCCTGGGAGTCAAGTTATGGCATTGTGGGCAAAAAGCCAGTGGGGAAAGCCTAGGGGAAAAAAACCTCATGGATAAGAAAGGCTTTTTTATCATCTGGTCCCTGAGTCTTATGGAATTAT
>ML108700.1:24280-55111 GCA_003697995.1 Taxidea taxus jeffersonii | reverse complement strand
TTCAAGGCCTTTCTTGAACCCGGGCTGGAGCCCTGCCTACAGCCTTGACCTACATCGAGTGGTGCAAGGGACGCGGTGCCCATGCTGGGTTTAGGCTTTAGGAGGCTTGGGAGGCTTCTGGTTTTTCCTGCCCTGAGGGAGCCAGCAGCCATACAAAAAGCCCATCCCACCTGGGACTGCCATGCTGTGCGAAGCCGGCTGCATCTGGCCGCATGGAGAAGTCACCTAGAGGAAAACTGAGGTCCTGGTGTGCAGCCCTGGCTGGGCCGCCCCCTGAAAGGCAGCAGCACCTTGCCTTTCCCGCCCGCCACGGTGCTCGGTCAGGCCGACCCAGGTGACGCCAGCCGCGCCTCTTGGAGTCCTGCCTGGATGACAGATTCCCAAGCAAATAAATAAAATGATTGTTGATTTCAGCTACATTTGGAGGGTCATTGGTTTCTCACCAGTAGATTACCATAACAATAGTCAGTGAGGCTCAGGACCCAAATGAGGTTCCATTCATTGGGGAAGAGGGGTCGGGATGGAAGTAAGAAAAGAAAAGGGGTCTCTGTAAAAGCTCCCCAGTGTTCCTAGGAAGAAATGAAAAGAAACGGATCACAATGTAGAAAGCATATGCCATCTGGCCACATCCTGTGTCTCTCCTAGTGTCTATTATAGAAACTCCCCCGACGAGGGAGAGGGGATTGCAGCTCTATTTTATGGACGAGAAAACGGAGGCTCAGAGCACCAAGAAACCCTCCCACGGTTGCTCAGACAGTGACAAAGCTGCAGTGGGACCTGTCTGACTCACGCCTGCTGCCCCCGACCCAGTTTTCCTGGGCCACGGTCTGTGGTTTAAACACACACACACACACAACTCCTGTCAAACCTGGTCTTCACAGTTATGACCTACTTACTTCACCACACATCAAAGCAGCGTGGGCTATTTTCCAACTGAAACTAATTTAAAATAATTTACTTTTTGAAGAACTATAATGAGAATCCACAGTTAAAGATAATTTAGATGAAAGTTATTCTCGTGACCTAGTAAAAATAAAGGGACTTGAGCATATGGTTTGGAATCAATGTGATTCTCTGCGATGCGATCAGGATAATCACTGAATTCTTATAATCATCCTGGGGCACGTTTTTATCTTTGTTGACTTTTTCCTATCCGCCAGGACCGTGATTGTATAATAATAACACAACAAGTTTAAAGGACTGTGGTCTTCAGTTGCTTAGCAACACATAGCTTTGAGGAGAAAGAAGGATACAGGGTCCACTGGCAAAATAATGCTGTTTGCAATTGAAACATTATTTAAAAGTTTTAGAATGATTCAAACTGTTCTGTGTAAATGCAAGTATGCACATGAAGGCTCCACAGTATCAGCCACCGCCTGTATTTCTGTCACACCCTGAATTTGAAGTTGAAGCCAATCACGGAACAGATTGATACGAATTTATCGATTTGAACAACACTGATGAGAATAGTAACTAACACGGCTCTTTCAAAGGCAGGGTATCGTTGTTCCTTCCCTCCCAGGGCTCTTGACGTGGAGAAGATGAAATGAAATCAGTGCACGTGAATTACAGAGGATAGCGCCCACCCTGTCATGCCTGCCTGGACTTAGCTGTCATTATCCCCGTCACCATCACCGTCACCAAAGAGGAAAGGGTGAACAGGCTTGTGCAGAGAATTTAGCAAATAACATACCTTCCACCATGAACAGTCTTCCACTCATTTCAGTAATTGTAAACATAAAAGTCAGGTTACTTGTTCCCCTTTCATTCATTTGTGATTGATTTATTCAACCAAAAGCTCACTGAGCAACTCCAAAAGCCAGGTTACTCTCCCGGGCAGAGAGCAAACAACCGGGAACCTAGGAGACCATCCTCATGGGCTCTCCAGGGTGTGGAGAGACAGGAAACAAGCAAACAACCATGAAATTACAAAACATGACAAGAACTGGGAAGGAAGCAATCATTATGAAGGGGTCAGAGGAGGACTTCTTCCAGAGGTGATAATTAACGGGGGAGCCAATCATGGGCAGAGCTAACAGAAGAGGAACTTTCTGGGGGAACTTCACATACAAAAGGGCTGAAGCAGGAAAGAGGCTTTTTTCTTTTTTGTGTGGTGAGCCCTCCCTGAAGGGAACACACAGGGTAGGCTGGGGTAAGAGGCATTTGGGAGAGAGGATGATGGATCTATGTCCTTATGTAATTACTAACTATTCCAAAAGTGCTGGGACTGTCAAAAGTCTCATTTCATCCGGAAAACGTCCCTACAGTTTCTCTCTCCACAAAATGGAGGGGTTATTGGATGCTGTGACATAGTGACTGCCTTACACACCATCCCACCCGGGCAACCTCGCCCAGGGGTTCTCCCCCAGGTTCTGAGCTGGCTTTTACACTATTACTACACCCCCACCTGAGCACAGAGAGGGTGAGTCCTGGGATGCTGGAGCACAGTGTCTTCTGGAATGTTTCATGGAAGTCTTAAGTCCATGGGAGCCAGGAGCAGGCAGAAATTCCAGAAACACAAATAAACCAACAGAGGCAAATCCCAAAGACATTCTGCACTGGGACTTCATCCTCATCCTCGCCTGGCGCCCCCTCAGTGTTTGTACAGGGGCCACCTGATCCCCCTCTAACCCACCTGCCAAGAAGCCTTGGCTCTGGCCTGTCCTCTTTGCCTCCCCAGTTGCCTCCAAGTTGCAGATGCCCACTCAGCCTGCGTCCCGGTACCCACCCCACCAGATGATAAATCCCTGGTAAGAGAGTGATGCCTGCTGCTGGCCACATCCTCACTGTGACAGTCTAGACGTGGACCTTCTGGATGTCCTCACCACCTTAATCCAAACAAGGGACTTGAATCACAGAAATTCCCATCATGCCAACACACTAGGGAGGAACCTCTTTCATGGATTTTATCACCAGCTTCCTTTGAAACACAATAAAATGTGGAAACACACGGCAAACTAAGCCAGAATTTTTAAATAATGGGAAGGCAAAGGGTTCAGTCGTTTTTTAATGCCACTACATCAAAAGACAGTGTCTATTTCCTTCCAATTTTATCTAACACACCTTCCCCTAATTGTGATTATAGCACTGGTTCAATTTATCTTTTTGGAGAGCATAATGGGCCTGTGTCCTTTGCTTTTCCTTTAACATCATAAGCACAAAGTTCTCTTTAAAGATATCTTTTACAATGGCTGTATAAAGTTCTATCACAGAGCTATGCCATTACTTGAACATCTTCCTATTAACTTGATATTTAGGGGCTTTCCAATTTTGGACTATTATAAATAATGTGATGATGACTATCTCTGTTGAAAAAATGCTGTCCAAATTTCAACAACTTCTTAAGGACAAACTCCTAAAAGGGGCCTTACAGAGTCAAAAGATTTTCAGGTTCTTTCTTGATCCACATAGACTAATTGCTTTCCAGAAAAGAAAACCAATTTTCACATCTAACATTGATATAAGTGTCCATTTCCTATGAAGGGGTATATTTTTAATGCAACTTGAAATTATTTTAATTGTCACAGTATTTTAATATCAGTAGCTGCCAGGTTTAGTCATAAGGCTGAGAGGGTAACTGCCCCTAATATTTGTATATCTGGCCCTACTTTGGGCCACAACAATCTCCAGATGGATTCTTGGTCAACTTTATCTTAATTGTCATCATTTCTTTCCTTTCTTTCTGCCCTCTTAGTCTGGCTGGCAATGAAAATTGGCCAGCAGGAGCTTGGCAAGTTTTAGTTGTGAGGCAGGATCTGTGCCAATCTTCTGCCACGGTAAACTCATATCAGCAAATAAATTGGCTGAAAACATTTCCTCTCTCATCAAACTTTCTTAAATAAGCTTTCCCTAACATATTTCACCAGAATAGTACAATCAGGGGTTCACAAACTCCTCCCATATACCAAATGGACCTTCCTGGAAAAGGCTGGTTCTGTCCACACGGACATGGTCATGTAACCAAGAAGCTCAAACTTCTCAAATAATTACTGACATCTACACTGGCACTTAATCGAACTTACCCTGGACTTCTCTGAAGCAATCTTCAAATGGGTTCATGGCATGAATTTGAATTTGAATTTTGAATTTTTGTAGCCTTGGCAACACTGAAAAAGCCACTCTCCTCCCATTTAATTATGGAAATTTATGAAGAGGAAGAGAAGTTTCCCAGCATCGACTTGAAGACGGACAGGCAATAAAATGTGGGTTGTTGGATCAGCCAGACATATCCTCTAGGAACCATCTTTTGGTTCCTGGGATTCTATGTCTGTAGTTGGTGAGGGATGCCACTAGATGGTAGACTTGATTCTCTTTAGGACCTGGACCCTCTGGGCAGCAAGGTGAATCCTTCAAGAAATATCATATTCCTGACACCATAAGCTTTGACAACATGTGAGAGTACTTAATCTACAAGACTGGCTCCTGGGACATATCAAAACGCTTGGGTCACCTGAGCACATAGTTATAATAGATTCTAGAACCTAAGTCTAACATATACACTTTTAACCTGTGTCACCTGTCCTGTTCTTCTTCCCTGCGTTGCCCGTTCCTCTCCTTGGCCCTGCTGAAAGGTATCTTTTCCCACCACATAAAGAGTTAGTTGATCCCTTCCCTGCTTCAAACAAAGCCACTGACCAGGCATCTTTGGCGGAGAGCACACGTGACTTTTGGTAATGCAAATGTGTTAAAACACTTTTAAACATACACAAAGTTTAAAACCACTTAAAAATGTGTTTCTTCACACAATTTATCTCAGCCTGAAGGTGTGCTGAAGGAAAAGAAGCAAGATGGCAGCATTCACATCAGCACCCTAGAAAATACTGGAGAGGTGACCTGGCAGGATAGCAGGCCAGAAGAAAATATGCTGGACCCACTGAACTCAAATTGGATGAAGAGGAAATGCCACCACCTACCAGTGTGGAAAAACCCCTGGTGCCTTCTGCATCCTAAAGGCATATGCACACACACTCAATTCAACTCAACTGGGGGTGCAGGGAGAGGAAGGGGGGCAGATACCACCAACAGCCTTCTCTCCCTCCATGGAACAAATTTAAGAACCCCTACCATTGGAATGATCACAGCCTCCAAAGGGATCTCATAGGACCTGAAAGCCAATCTTCCATCACTGAGATGATCTAACTAAACCCCAGAAAGGTTAGGCAATTTGCCCAAGGTTCTGCTACAAGCCAATGACAGAATCTGGTCTGCCAACTCCCCACCTTGAATTCTTTCCAGCATACCACCCAAGACTTAAAAATGTGTTCTTCCATTCAAATGCAGAAATCCTAAATGCAATAACCCTTGGCAAGTGTAATTTAAGTAATTCTATTTGAAGGCTGTAATTATTCCCTTTCAGTGGGTCATTGTAGTCTCAGGATATTTTTGGGTAAATCCTCCAAAGGATCAACCCCATGTTAAAGTTTCTTTTCCACGCTAGATTGTCAATGAAGTAGTCAACCATGCAGCCTGCTAACTCCAGGAATTTCCCCCAAAGAAACATATGTAAGACAAGAATGTGTCATGTTTATGAATCATTTGTGAAATGCTACAGAAAATAATGCAAAAAGAGAAGTACCAGGCTAAACCCAACTGATCTGATTCAGGCAATGTGGAAAAAAATCTTGCTTTCTCTCTAGCAACAAAAACTGAAATTTGGGACACAAAAAAGCAATGGATCCAACGGTGACCATGAGGGAGATCATTACAAGTCATCTCTGTCCTCATAGAGTACTTTGTTTGCACTAAAATAGCGGCCCTTATGACATATCTTAATTCACCAGTTAGATGTCAGAACTGCTCTCATCAATGGGAGTGGTGAACCACAAAGCACAGTCAGGATTTAGTCTGAGGACAACTGACTTTCAACTATAATGATTCTCATTTAAATGTAACACAAGGGTGACAGATGCAACAAAAGTCATCTTCACTAATCCATCCCAGTGACCCCAGCAAAGAAAATGAGTAAAAATAAGCTTCTTTTTTGGTTGCTCTTAAAGGCGCCGAGACTAAAGAGTCAGAGAAAGTATACCAATAGATGCCTTGTAGTATATATCAGATGTTTCTGCAAATATTTGAGTCCACTTGATATAGGCTTTCACACAAAATGCACAGGGAAATTTATAATAAAAACAACGACAACAAAAGCTTTGGGAAATTCTTCCCTGCTGAGATGGAAAAGTCCTCGTGGACAGGGAGGAGAAGACATATGATGCGCCAAAGCATTCCCCACATTGTTGTAGCCCTCCTAGCAACCAGAAGAGATGCACTTTACTATAGGTGAGAACAGTGAGGCCCAGAGATCTTACGTAACGTGCTTATGGCCACAGAACCAAGATCCAAATCCCTGAGTCCAGTGAGTGAGGGGACTGGATGGGTAAAGTAGAATCCCATGGGCTGCATGAATGTGAGGGCAGGAAAATAACACAGAATCACCAATTTAAAAGTGGTAGTTGCCCACCATAACCACACCACACTCTTCCAGTAAGTCTCACTTTTCCTTGGAGCAGACCAAAATGAGTGAAAGGAACCAAACCATGCTTTCAACCAAGAAAGCAGAGGAGAGTTGATCTTCCAAGTAACATAAAAATATGTTGTGTGACCTAGACAAATGCACTGGGGCCACAGCTGCCCGTTAGAATCACCTGAGAGGGTTCTCTGTTAACGTGCCACTCAAACACCACCCTCAAAGGTTCAGATGTAATCTGTCTGGGGTAGGGCCCAGGCCACTGCTCACCTATACCTCACCTAATTCATAGTCAGGGTTAAGAACTACCAACAGAGTGGGGCTGGGTATTTTTTTCCCTTTTGCCTGTAGAGCAAACTATGCCTTGCAGATTTCTATTTCAGAGTCTCAAAGAATAATGGGACCTTTGCTCTTCTACAATCTGAGTAGCACTGGACAAGTCATTTAACCTCCCCTGGACCTGTTTTTCCACTTACCTAATAAGCACAGTGTGCAGAAAACACACCTAATGCATCCTGGCTTGCCCAATGCAGGGGTCAGGATGGGACCAGTATTTAATAAAATGTTTATTGGGGTTTTTTTTAAGATTTTATTTATTTACTTGAGAGAGAGAGCCGAGCAAGAGAAAGAGCACGTGAACCAGTGGGAAAGGGAGAAGTAGGCACCCCACTGAGCAGGACACTTGGATCATGACCTGAGCAGAAGGCAGAAGCCTAACCTACTGAGCCACCCAGGTGCCTAATCTAATCTCCCCTCTAGCTCTGTCATTCCAGAACTACTCATTCATTCACTCAACAAACATTAATATTAAGTTATTTATTACCCTCATGCAGACACTGTTCCAAGGGCTTGATTTATACCTGTGAGAAAATTAAGACCCCCTGCCCTCATGGAGGTTGAGCCCCAGCAAGGGGGAGACAGACTATAAATAGTGGACCCAATGAAAGAATAAATCATTAAGTAGAAGATGACAAGTGTCATGGAAGAATAAGTAAAATAATACAGTTATACTTTTCCCATGTATGCATGTTTGTATGTGTGCCTATTTGCAAATCTTGGAATGGCTGTTTCATTTCTGACTATAATTCTGCTTCTCACATTTGTTAAATCTCATAATAGGTCGAGTTTGCTCTCATCAATGCCCATTTATTAAGAATAAATGGATTACACTAGATTTTATGTTTCATAAACTTTTTTTTAAAACATGAGTTTTAGACCTGTGTTTCTTGTAAAGTCAGATCTGGTGATTCAGACCAACAGTCCTGCCGAGAACAACTAAAAAGCTGGCCAAACACTATTTAAAGCCCTCTGAAGATACTAGGGAGCTGAGGGTAAGGGAAGGCTGGCAAGGCTGTGAAAAATCACAGGGAAAGACCTAAAACAAGAAAGGAACCCAGAACTTGGGATAGCTTTTCCCTCCAGAAGTACCTGAATTTTCCAGAAAAGGTTGTTAAAATGCCGAGAAATTGAGAAGAATGATGACAATTTCACTAAATTGAGGCAACAAAAACTGGAATTCAGGGCCTGCTAAGGATGGTGAGCAAGACAAATCCCCCTCATTTGGGGTTAGGACCCCAAAGGGTAATACCTTACCATTAAAAGTGAACCAGAGTTATCATGTAGTAGAAATAAACCCAATTATATCAGCAACTAAATACAGAACAACCGGATTTTCCTATTTAAGAACAAAGACCAGGGATGCCCAGGTGGCTTAACCAGTTAAGCCTCTGACTCTTGGTTTCAGCTTAGGTCATAATCTCAGGATCATGATCTCAGCGTTTTGAGATCGAGCCCCATGTTGGCCTCTGCACACAGCAGGGAACCTGCTTAGGATTCTCTCTCTCCCTCTTGCTCTCCTCCCCTCCCACCCCCCATCTCTCTCTATAGAGAGCATCACTCCATTAAGTGTCTACCTTCAACTCAGGTAATGATCCCATCCAGAGTCCTGGGACTGAGCCCCACATCGGGCTCCTTGCTCAGCAGGGAGTTTGTTTCTCCCTCTGGTCCTCACCCTGCTCGTGGTCTCTCTCCCTCTCTCTCACTCTCTCTCTCAAATAAATAAATAAAATCCTTAAAAAATAAACAAAAATGAAAAATTACTTTAAAAAAAAGCAAAGTCCAACTTTTACTACTTACAAGACACCCACATTAAATGTAAGAATACAGAAAGACAGAAAGTGAAACTATTTTTAAAAAGGTATATTATGCAAACACTAACCAAAAGAAAACTGATATATCTGTGTTAACACAGACATGGTAAACTTTAAGAAAAAAGAAAATGACAATAGAGTTCAAAAGAAACATGTCAAATGATAAGATGATAAAATTGAATGAAATATTCAATTTGCAAGAAAATATAATAATGAATTTGCATACACGAAATACATAGCAAAATTTCACAGAACAAAATATATAAATGCACAATCAAAATATTAAAATCAAATAGAATATGTTCTCAAATCATGGGGGAATTATATTAGAAATCAATTATACTAGAAAAATCTCAAAATTCTTGAAAAATCTAAATAATCTATGGCAGAAGAAGAATTATCAGGTAAATTAGAAAGAAATTCAAATATATGAAAATAATATATGTCAAAACTTGCATGATATAACTATAGCCAAGATTAGAGAAAAAGGCATAGCCCTAAATACATATATTATAAAAGAAGACTTAAAAAAAATCAAGACATTAAGCATTCATTCCCAGAAATTAAAAAAAAAAATCAATTAAACCCAAGGAAAATTGAAAAAATAAATAAAGATAACAGAAATTAATAAAGTAGGTAAAAAAGAGATAGAATTGATAAAATCTTGACAAGGCTCGTAAAATCAATAAACTCCTGGCAAAACTATGAGAAATGAGAGAGAAATCACAAATCAACAACAGAAATTGAGTCATCACTACAGATCCTAAAGATCCTTTAAAAATCACAGGAGGAGTGGGAACCCTGGGTGGTTCAGTCAGTTAAGCCCCTGCCTTTGGCTCAGGTCATGATTCCAGGGTCCTGGGATTGAGTCCTGCATCTGGCTCCTTGCTCAGCAGGGAGCCTGCTTCCTCTCTCTGCCCCAGCCTGCCACTCTGCCTACCTGTGTGCTCTCTCTCTCTCTCTCTGACAAATAAATGAATAAATAAAATCCTTTTTTAAAAATCACAGGAGGAGATTATGAATAGTTTATGTCAATAAATTTGAAAATTTAGGTGATTTGGATAAATTACTAGAAAAATCCATCAACTTGACATTTATGTAGGCTTTATCTTAGTTGATGCCAGGAATCAATAGGCACCTAAGTTGTTTCTAACTTTTGGCTATTATGAATAATGCTGCTATGAACATAAGTGTGTTAATATCTGTTCCAGTTCCTTGTTCTCACTTCTTTGGGGTATATACTCAGAAGTAGAATTGCTGGATTATATATGGTAATTTTATGTTTAATTTTTTCAGGAATTGCCATATTATTTCCAGACATACCATTTTATTTTCCCAACAGCAATATACAAAGGCTATAATTTCTCCAATACCTGCTATTTTGGATTTCTTATAACTAAAATGTGAATTGGTATCTTACTATCTTTTGATTTGCATTTCTCCTAATGATTAGTGATGCTGAGCACCTTTCCATGTGCTTATTAGCTACTGGGATATTTTCTTTGGAGAAATGTCTATTCAAATCCTTTGCCCATTTTTTCATTTGGTTGGTTGTTTTTTTGTCATTGAGTGTTAGGAGTTCTTTATATATTCTAAATATCCGTCTTTTTTCAGATACATAATCTGCAAATATTTCTCCTATTCCATGGGTTTTCTTTTTGTTTTGTTAATAGTATCTTTTGATGCACAAAAGTTTTTTATTTTGATGAAGCCCAATTTGCCTATTTTTTTCTTTTGTTGTCTATATTTTTGGTGTCATATTTAAGAAGTCACTGCATGTCATGAAATCCACTGTCATGAAATTTTTCTTCTATATTTTCTTCTAAGAATTTTATAGTCTTAACTCTTACATTTATGTCTTTGATTCAGTTTGAGTTTATTTTTCTGATGGGGTAATGTAAGGGTCCAACATTTTTTTAATATATGGATATCCAGTTTTTCCAAAACCACTTGTTAAACCAATGTACTTTTGAACTAATTCCTAGTGTCAGCTTGTCCTGGGCTCAAAACATGAAATATATTGAAGATCAGTGCCATAGAGGGAGTTCCAGTGGACTAGATTTACAAAGAATATAAGCATGCCTAGTCAGTCTGATGGGCTTCCTCCTACACTAACTCTCACAAAATGACTGAAACCTGAAAGTGGTAATCCTGCAAGTCTCCCAATACACACACATATATATAATTATTGTTATTATTTGAACACAAAAGTGTCACAAACCTAAGCTAGTTAAGAGACTGTGGCTAGCACCAATCAAACAAACAAACAAACAAAAAATTACAGCATGCTGGTGAAGAGCACAGATTGGGTTTTATAGCCCAGCTTCTCAACTTACTGTGTGACCTTAGGCAAGGTACTTAACCTTTCTCTTCTTCATTTTCATCTTCTGTAAAATATGGAGATGATGTTAATAATAACAGTACTTACTTTCTTGTGTGGTTAAAAAGATGACATAAATTAGTATACATAAAGTGTACACTCTAAATATTAGCTATTATTACTGTAATAATTTTAAGATTACCATGCATATTTAGCAGACTGATTTCCCTTTCTTTAAAAAGTCAACTCTAGATTATCCACAGTAACTCAAGACTAGCAAAGCATGGGTCAAATTCCTCATTTTCTTTTAATAAACTTTTTTAGGTAGTTTCATGTTTATAGAAAAGTTATAAAAATAGTACAGAGGGTTCCCATATATTCTATACCTTGTTTCCCTTATTATTAACATCTTATATTAGTATGATACATTTGTCACAATTAATGAACAAATCCAACCCATTGTTATTGACTAAAGTCCATTCTTTTTTTTCATTTGGACCATAATGTTTATTTTTTTCTTTAAACTTTTTTATTTAAACATACAATGTAACCCCACCCCCCTCTCCCAAACCCTCTCCCCCCCCACCCCCCTCAGTTTGTTTTATGACATTAAGAGTCTCTTTTGGTTTGTCTCCCTCCCGATCCCATCTTGTTTCAAGATGCAACGGGGGTGGGGGTTAAGGTGGTAGGTAAAGTCCATTCTTTATTCAGATTTATTTTGTTTTTCCCTAATGTCCCTTTTCTGTTATAGGATCCCACATTACATGCGGCTGTCATGGCTTCTCAGGTTCTTCTTGGTTATGACAGGTCATTTCTTAAGGATTCCTTGGTGTTTTGTGTGTGTTTTTTCAAAGATTTTATTTATTTATTTGTCAGAGAAAGTGAGCACAAGCAGGGGGAGCAGCAGCAGAGAGAGAAGCAAACTCCCCACTGAGCGGGGAGTCTGATGGGGGACTAGATCCCAGGACCCTAGGATCATAACCTGAGCTGAGGGCAGACACTTAACCAACGGAGCCACCAGGTGTCCAAGGGATTCCTTGTTTTTAATGACTGACAGTTTTGAGGAGTACTGGACAGGGATTTTGTAGAATGTCCCTCAATTTTTGTCTGCCGTTTTTCTCATAACTAGATGGATTATGAGTTTGAGGAAGGAAAACCACAGGAGCAAAGTGCCATTTTCCTCTGGTCATTTCAAGGGTTCATACTACTAACATGATTTGTCCTTGTTGATGTACTCCCTGATCCACTGGTTAAAGTAGTATTCATCTGGTTTCTCTACTGTAAGATTGCCTTTTATTCCTCCTTTGAGTGCTGTATTCTGTGGAAGGATATCACCATGCACACTCCACAGAGTATATCCATCAATTTCTTGGGATTCTTCTACACAGGAGAATTGCCTACTCTCTCCCATTGTTAAGTGATTGATTTATTGATTGATTTGAAGTCTTCATTTCTAGTCAGCTGTGTGACTTTTTCTCCTACAAAACAAATTATTTCTCCATCCTAGGAAGTGGCCAAGCAAGAACCTTGGTCCTCTGATTCCAAGTCTCATATCTCCTGCTATATCACTGAACAGATTCCAATCCCTGGAATCGTCACCTTTACTTTAGAGAATGTTAACTGATGAGGGAACCTATATTACCTATGGTCCTTTTATCAATTTATGTGTCTGTAAAATCAAGATGATATTCATATCAGATAAACAATTCTGAACAGTAGAATGCCAGATATTAAAACACATACACATTTTCTAAAACTCTGCCAATGTATGTATGCATGTGTGTGCGTGAGAGAGAGAGAGAGAGAGAAAGAAAGAAACAGATTATTTAGAGTCCTCCTAAAATGCATACTGGAATATTCTGAAACTACCTTATCCTGATACACTCTCCAATATAAGATATCACCACTTAAAATGAGAACAATAGAGGTCAATACAGGCAACAAAATTTATACACAGACACCATAAGTAGTGCCCCATCAAGAAGTTCCAGTGAAAGAGACCAATGGCTGCAAAGAGGCAGAGAGAGGAATTCATTTTTGGTGAATTTGCATTCAAATTTGAATAGCCACAAAAAGAAAGGCAGTAGGGTATACTGGGAAACTGTTGACTTCATTCCCACTAGCTATTTCCCCTCATTCTAAGAATAGTATGCCAATTTCCTTAAGAAAAGACTGCCTTCCAATCTTGGTCCATGTGATTTAACTGGGGCGCATGACCCAGGCTTTTTGGCCCATCAGCAGACTCCACCCCCCTCACCACAATGATTGGTTTGGAGAGCCACACATGACCCAAGTCAGTCCAACCAGAGCTAATCTCAGGACTTTTTATTTAGAGCAACTAAAGAAGAGAGGCTTTCTGTTCCCTAAACGTTGCTGATAGTAAGGATGGTGTGCACCTGGAGCTACAAGGGGTCACTATCTGGAACCTCAGAATAAAGCCAGTACAGAGGAAAAGGTACTAATTAATACAGACAGTGTGGAAAAAGCTTGATCTGGCCTGGTCTTCAAACCTCTCTGGTCTTCATTTTTCCCATCCATAACATGGGAAAATTAGACACCACTTAATCCCTCAATTCCTTATAGGAGTGCTTAATATATTTACATTTAAGTAACTATAGTTCTGCTTAAAAACTCAAACACTTCACTGTATGTCTGGTCTGGGTTACACACTTGGAAGCTTCCCAAGTGAAATCTGACCCTGGCCCCCATGCTCAGAGGGCAGCGAGAGACTGAAGAAAGAGGCAGGCCGCTCCAGATGGCGGGTGGCAGGATTAATAAGCAAGGGAACTTACACAAAAGTCTTGTCCTGGGTTACAAGCAACAAAAAAAATCAATTCAAATATGGAAGGAAGTCTGCAACTTCATATGACTGAAAAGTAAAAGCATTGCATATCAGGGGCCTTGACCAATGTCGCCTGGGCCATGAGTCCCTCCACTTCTCAGTCCCATTTCCCTCTGTGTTTAGGGAGTTGGATAGCCACAAGACAAGTGGGTCACTGCACCCACCCACCAAATCTGACAAGTTTATACAGAGGCTACACCTGTGTTCAGTCACTGTCCAGATGATCTCAACGATACCTTACTCTCTGAAGGCTGCTCCTTGGAAATGGCTCCCACTGTGGAAATGGTGGGCATGAGGTAGATCCCAAGGATGGGGAGGAAATGAGGAGCCTCTAACTGCCGGGCTTCAGCTTGCGAATCAACTCTCAGTCGCATCCTCTTGGTTATCTCCCCCAAAGCCATTTTAATCGTTTTTCAGAAATTGCCAGTGGAATCGTGAGTTCCCTAGATTGTTAATCTGGCATTGAAAAGCAGAGAAGGCCATCCCCTCCCTACTCCCAGTTTTCTACAAAAAAACACTTTGGCATCAGGCTGTGAAAGGGACAGGCCTGGAAGGCGTGAGAATGGAGGGACTGGTGATAAAGGACTAGATCTAAAGATTTGGTCCTTTTATGAGCCCCTCAGGGTCACAAACTCTCCAGAGTAGCCAGAACTGCCAGCTCCCTGAAGGCGACTTGTTTTTGTTTTGTTCTGGGGAGAGGGGGATCCTGAGCCTACAAAACATCTCATTCCGACTCCTTTCTCAATTGCACTTCCCAAATCCCAATCCCTGAGGACCTAAACCAGGTTCAGGTTGGAGGAATCCAGTTGCCTGGTGATGGCTGCTAAGCAACGAGGGGTCTCCAGGCCAGCTGCCCTGCTTTGGCTCATCACTGAATGTAGCCGATCCCTCCCCACAGCCCACTTGAACTCATTTACACTGAACTCATTCAAACTAGCAATATAAATGCTCTGTATAAACCCACATGAGCTAGTTCCTTAACAAACACATTAGCTCAGATGGGATTTTAACCCACAATGACTATTGGTGAGGCTCTGTTTCTCCTTGTGTCATCCTGAATGTGCCTGATGGGTGCCAGGGCCTGGGAGAGGGGACAGCACAGGGTATCTGAAGGTCACCTAAGCAGATGTTAAAGCCCTTTCTCAAGTTCCATCCAGCCACAAATGACCCCAATGGCTGTATACAATATTTTCCAGCTTTCTGGCCTCAGTTTCCTCCTCAGTGAAATGAGGCAATTGGACCAATGACATCTAGGGCCACTGATTCATGGTGGCTCAAGTGACCTGGCAAGCTCTCTCTTTCTCCCATGGGAACTCAGCAGACAACAGGAACCAGAATGAGGCATGAGTCACTGGACTGGAGGGGCAGTGCTCAGGCTGAGCCAGAGAACAAAGCTCTCCATCGACAGCCCCTCCTGAGAGGGAGAGTGACAGGAGGCTAGGCTCTTCCACAGAATCACCACAGAGTCGGGCAGGCATAGGGTCACAGGGGATTAAGGACACAAACCAGGCCAGGAATGAACATCTGGATTGTTCTGTGCCCAGGCAAGGATAGTAACAAGAAGACATGAGTCTGGACTGTGAGTAGAGGCTGCAAGTAACCATCCCAGGGAGGATCCTGGGGCTCAGGTTGTATCAGAAGATAACACAAATGGTGGGGCACCTGGGTGACTCAGTTGGTTAAGCCACTGCCTTCAGCCTAGGTCATGATCTCGGCGTCCCGGGATGGAGTCCCTCATCAGGCTCCCAGCTCAGTGGGGAGTCCTCTTCTCCCTCTGACCTTCTCAGCTCTCATGTTCTCTCTCACCTTCTCTCTCTCAAATGAATAAATAAAATCTTAAGAAAGAAGAAGAAGAAGATAACACAAATGGAAAACCATTTGGAAGTTCCTCAGGAAGTTAAAGAGAGAATTGCCATATGACCCAGCAATTCTATTCCTAGTTATGTTCCCCAAAGAATTGAAAGCAGGTGCTCAAACAATTACTCACATAGACATGTTCATAGCAGCTTCAGTCACACTAGCCAAAAGTCTAATCCAAATGTCTGTCAACTGATGAATGCATAAATAAAATATCATTTGTATAGGGTGCCTGGGTGGCTCAGTCAGTTAAGCATTTGCCTTCAGCTTAGGTCATGATCTCGGGTCCTGGGATGGAGCCCCACATTGAGCTTCCTGCTCAACAGGGAATCAGCTTCTCTCTATCAGGAATAGGTAAATTCATGGAGACAGAATGCAGATTGGTGGTTGCCAGCCACTGGGGGGAGGGAAGATTGGGGAACAACCATTTCAGATGTATAGCATTTCCTTTTGGGGTGATAAAAATATTTTCAAACTAGACCAAGATGTTGATGGCACAACATTGTGATATACTGGATGCCACTGAATTGTTTCCCTTAAAAGGGTTACTTTTATATTAGGTGAATTTACCTCAATAAAAGAACTTTAAGATAACACAGATCTCATGGATATACCTGGGATAGTTTGTGATTCAGCCATCGGGGATTATGAGAAACTATGGCATATTTCAAGACGTTCTGTCTCTCTACTACAATACACACCACATCCATTGCTATTCCTCTCTATGCATTAAATTTCTTCCCAATGCTCTGCGGTCAGAGCCCTAAGAATAGAATGTTAGAACCCTCCAGTAAGATGTGCTTCTTTCCAGGTTTCTGGTTTGAAGCTTATGTCAAGGGGCAAGCACCCTTCATTTGGAGGACCCATGAAGGAAGCAAGTGTGTTGGTGAGCTTTGACAAGAATAAAGACTCTCGGGGCGCCTGGGTGGCTCAGTGGGTTAAAGCCTCTGCCTTCGGCTCAGGTCATGATCCCAGAGTCCTGGGATCGAGCCCCGCATCGGGCTCTCTGCTCAGCGGGGAGCCTGCTTCCTCCTCTCTCTCTGCCTGCCTCTCTGCCTGCTTGTGATCTTGATCTCTCTGTGTTAAATAAATAAATAAAATCTTTAAAAAAAATTAAAAAAAAAAAAGAATAAAGACTCTCCATTCTGGGAAAGAAGACCCATCTTTATTGAGGAGGCTGTTTTTAAGGGAATTACAAACATATGCTAGTAGGAAAGCGGGCTCTCAACTTTCCCTAAATTCTCACAGGCTCTGCTTGAAAAAACACTTCTTCTAAGTATGCAAAACATCTTTCAGGACCCTTGCAGGTAAGAGAAGCAAGGGAGACCTCACATAAAATCTAACTGTGATGCTTAAAAATGGTCAGCATCATTTTTAGCACCATTTTTAACACTATTAAGGTCAAACAAAATAACAACAATTGTTTTCCTTAGGAAACAACAAAATAAGAGGGCTTCCATTTCAGTCAGTATAGCCCCCAAGTCCGTATCCCATCCCCATCTTGCCCTCCTTTTGTAAAAGACAAAAATAATAACATTAAATGTACTTCTCTCCAGCTGAGGGTTTATTTTAGGCCTCATAGAAATGCTAATATTAGTTCTCATTTCTCGGTCTCTCTTATTATTTCCTCATTATGACGCTTTTCTATAGAAATAAAAGAATTCCCTTTTGCACAACCAAAAACACCAATGGCCAATTTTAAAGAGTGAAAATGAAGGTAAAGAACCATGAAAATCCCTGGCCAGGGGAAATGAAGCTGTTCTCAGGGGGAGAAATCTGAAAAACATGATATGGAGATTAAAGCAGAAGGGAAATTTGCATTTTGCTGAATATTAAGATAAGCCTTTTCCTGCCCAAGCCTAGATGAACAATACTTTTTGAAATCAGACCATTACACCATCAAGAACTTTTACGAAATACTCTATTATCCAATAATGCCATTAAAATTAACTTGGTGATTTTAACAAAATACTAAGGAACCCATACCAATTATTAAAGGAAAAATGTGCTGAGTAGTTCTTTTTTTTAAAAAAAAAAAAGAAGAAGAACAAGAACGAGAACAAGAACAAGAACAAGAAGGATCTTAATAAAATGGCTGCCATGTTTCAGGTTCAAAAAAAAAAGTCAAGATAAATTACAGGTATTTAAATATTATTTAGAAAATCTATGCCAACCTTTCTTTTTCTTTTTTAATTAACATGTAATGTAATATTTGCCCCAGGGGTACAGGTCTGTGAATCATCAGGCTTACACATTTCACAGCGCTCACCATAGCACATCCCTCCCCAATGTCCATCACCCAACCACCCCATCCCTCCTACCCACCCCCCAGCAACCCTCAGTTTCTTTCCTGAGATTAAGAGTCTCTTATGGTTTGTCTCCCTCCCAATCCCATCTTGTTTCAGTTTTCCCACTCTTCCTTCCACACCCTCTGCCTTGCCTCTCAACTTTGTCATATCAGAGAGATCATATGATAATTGTCTTTCTCTGATTGACTTATTTCACTTAGCATAATAACCTCTAGTTCCATCCATGTCATTGCAAATGGCAAGATTTCAGGGGTTTTGATGGCTGCATAGTATTCCATTGTATATATACCACATCTTTACCCATTCATCTGTTGATGTACATCTAGGCTCTTTCCATAGTTTGGCTATTGTGGACATTGCTGCTATAAACATTCAGGTGCATGAGCTCCTTTGGATCACTACATCTATATCTTTAAGGTAAATACTCAGTAATGCGATTGCTGGGTTGTAGGGTAGCTTTATTTTCAACTTTTGAGGAACCTCCATACTGTTTTCCAGGATGCATGACAGCCCTTCTTAAAATAGGCATAAACAGGGGCAATATTTAATTGTAGATTCTAAAAAGTTAAATTTGAGTATCAGAAAACCAATGTGTAATCTTTGGGGATCAAGGAAAACAAACTTAAAAGACTCACACAACCTGATTTCAAGACTTACTATAAAACTACAGTAATCAAGACAATGTGGAATTGGGCAAAAGGATAGATATATAAAGTCAATGAAATATAATGAAGTCTAGAAGTAGACCCACATATTATGGTCAAATGATTCTCAACAAAGTTGCCAAGGTAAGTCAGTGGAGACAGTCTTGTCAACAAATGTTTGGGGACTAACTGGATAGCAGCCATATGCCAAAAGTGAATAAGAATTACCTGTATATTGCACCACATACAAATATTACCTCAAAGTGTATCAGAGACCCAAATGTAAACTTCAAACAATATAATTCTGGAAGTAACCAGGAGAAAATTTTCATGACCTTAGGGCAAACAAAGATTTCTTAGGACACGAAAAAGCACAAACCACCAAAAGAAAAAAAAAATACTAAACGAGACTTCAGCAATATTTTTTAAATGCCCTTTGAAAGACACTGTTAAGAAAATGAAAAGACAAGGGGCCCCTGGGTGACTCAGTCCGTTGAGCATCTGACTCTAGGTTTTAGCTCGGGTCATGATCTCATGGGTTGGGAGATCGCCTAGGGCTCAGCCCCCAGTAGGAAGTCTCCTTGGGGATTCTCTCCCTCTGCCCTCCCCCGCCCCCACTCACACTGACTCTCTCTCACTAAAATAAATAAATCTTTTAAAAAAAAGAAAATGAAAAAACAAGCCACAGATTAGGAGAAAATATTTGCCAGTCGTATATCAAATCAAGGATTTACACTCAAAACATAGAAAGAACTCTGACAACTCATTTGAACAGACACTTCACCAAGGAAGACGTATGCATCGCAACTAGTATATTTTTTTAAATGTTCAAAATCATTAGTCGTTAGGAAAATGCAAATTAAAATGACAGTGTAATAACACTGCACACCTATGAACAGCGAAAATCTTAAATCACCTGCAAAACCAAGAACTGATAAGAATGCAAGCGCCTGAAACTCTCATTTGCTGCCGATTGGAATGCACGATGGTACAGTCGTCCTGGAAAGCAGTTTGGCTGCTTCTAATAAAGATGAACTTGCACTAACATGACCCAGCAGTCCCACTCCTGAGTATTTACTCAAGGAAACAAAAATCATATATCCACTTAAAGACCTGCATGTGAGCGTTTCTGGCAGCTTTGTGCTCAATTACTAAGAACTGGCAACCATCCAAATGCCATCAGTTGGTGAGGGACAATGGAATACTAGTCAGCAAGAGCCAAGAGACAAACTCTGGACATGCCCAACCATGAGGATCAATCTCAAGAGCATGATGTTAAGTGGAAGCAGCACACGTGTTGTGTGATTTTATCCATATGATGTTATGGAAAAGGCAGAAGTATAAGGACAGGAATCAAACCAACAGCGCCTAGAGGAGGAGGCCAGGGATAGAGTTCACTACAAAGCGGTGTGAGGAAATGTATGGGGGGAGATGAGCCTTTCCTTTTCTTGATTACGTGGTAGTTACACAACTGTATGTCAAAAGTCATAGACCCGAACGCTTAAAAGTGTGAATTTCACTGTATCTAGGTTATAAGTCCACGGGGAAAAAAAAAAAAAAAAAGATCTGGAAATCCTTTGTGTAAGGAACAATAGGGGAGGTCTGTTTAAGTTAGGGGTTTTGGGTCTCTTTTCGTGGTTCCTATATAAAGTCTTCCCTCTCTAAGGTAATATATTGAGGATATATTTAACACCTTGCCTCTTCTAATACATTCCATGTTGCTTGGAAATTAAGCATGTGACTTTTCCTTAAATAACATTTTCCAGAAATATGGCCTGAATGTGGGGGGCTGGCTGCACCCCATCCCTGGGCCATCCTTCCACTGGGCAGATATCAGCCCATTTGCTCCAGACTCTGGTTCTGATTTCCCATGAAAAACAGAACTGGGTTTTTTCGTCTCTTGTGATCACTTCCACCACTGAAGGCCTTCCACAAAGAAGTTTCAATTTGCCTCTGAAACCCAAAAGTCATTACAAATATTTCTTGAAATTAACTACAGGCAGCCGATAAGAGCCAACATCGCAATTCTGAAGGAAGTGCTGGCTTTCAGGAACTGTGAGCAAAGATAGCAGACATCTTTCTCTTTTCAAGAGCCTTCGCTTTGAAGTACACTGATTTCATTTCTCCAATCCTCGCTCTTTTTCAAAAGCCTTCTGCCTTTTCTCTCTCTTTAAGAAAGAAAGACCTTAACATTGTAAAAACCTGAAGTATGCTTAAGGAAACGAAGACTGCTTGATCTGGAAGCTCTAGCCCTTCTTCCTCTCCTGTCTCCTCGGGCACTCACGTTCAAAGTCATAAACATGGAGCAGCCTGGGACAATGCGTAGGGTAATAATAAAACACTATACTCGAAACCCGATGCCGGGGCCCAGATCCCCCACTGGCCCCTAGCCATGAAAACCCACCCCACCCCCAAGTAGTCATGAAATGGATGATACTTTCCACTTTTATAAAAATAGTTTATAGGGCCAGAGGATGCACTCTGTGCAGGGGCTCCCCAAGCTACTCCCCTTAACCCTTCCGACCATCCTATTTATGAGTGAGGAATCAGGGTTAAGAAACCTAAAAAGCTTGGCACTGGGAGGGATTCTAAACCTCTAAATTCCCACTCCAAGCCCTGTCAGCTAGCATTTCCTTTCCCTACTGCCTCCCTGGAAACAGATGGTAACTACCATGTCCAAACACATTCAGCCAAGGTCTGATGGGCAATGAAAAGTTAGATTCTGTCCAGGACGACTCCTGAGATGAAAGAGGTTTGAAGAAAAGGGCTCTGTGTATCTGTCCGTGTGTCTCCCATGGCTCTCTGCCCTGGAGCCTGTCTCTGGACACCCCTCAAGGAGAAGGGACCAGGAGGTAGAGAAAAGAGGGGAGTAAGGAGGACCCGGCTTTAGCTAAGTCAAGTAAGTGAAAACAGAAAAGTAAACTCCTTCCATCAACATTTATGGAAACATTCAGAGATCTTCTTCCTTTGTCAAGGGTCAGATCAGTATCTTCAGCTTTGGGGGCCATACTGTCCAGTCATAGTGACTCGACTTTGTCACCAGAGCTCCGAAGTGATGACAGACAATACTGAAAAGTGTGGGTGAGGCTGTAGTCAATGAAACACCTTATTGATGGACATGGATATTTCAATTTCTTATAATTCCACACATCACAAAATATTGTACTCATTTTGATCTTTTTTCCAACCATTTAAAAATGTTAAAACCCAGCACCTGGGTGGCTGAGTTGGTTGCCCTTGCCCTTTGATTTCAGCTCTGGTCACAACCTCAGGGTTATGGGATCAAGCTCAGTGTAGAGCTCTGCGCTGGCCGTGAAGCCTGCTTGAGAT
Organism: Taxidea taxus jeffersonii; assembly: GCA_003697995.1. Lineage (NCBI taxonomy): Eukaryota > Metazoa > Chordata > Mammalia > Carnivora > Mustelidae > Taxidea > Taxidea taxus. The sequence continues at coordinate 33,196 of ML108700.1, read as the reverse complement.
TCTGTCTCTCCCCCTGCCCCCTCTCCCATCCCTCACGCTCTCTCTAAATAAATAAATAAATGAATACTAAAACTAAAAAAGTTAAAACCGTTCTTAGCTCTTGGTGTGAAGGGGAAGGAAAGACACAATACGGGCTGTCCTTTGCCCACCCCTGCTTTAGTTCATCAGAAAAGTATTGTGAAAAGGAAGCATTATTAGAAGGATTAAAAGCCAAGGCTACTGCAAAGGATTTACTGAAAACTATGGTGTGATGCCCAGAACAGACCTGGCACCAGGGAAGTTATTAAACAGATTAAATCTGTCTTCCTGTGCCTTCCTGCTCCTAAATAGCACCCCTCCTCATGTGCCTAGAATCCCCTCCTTGGTGCCTAGTGCCCATAGCTGCACCCCACTGAAGCCCTGGTGTATTCAACAATATTTATGGGGCACCTACTGTTTGGGGCCCCTGCACTGGGTACCCATCCCAGTCCTGGTTCCTGCTCTGCCCTCACTCACCCTGGAGAGTGGGGAAGGGCAATTCAGAAAAGACCCTCCACTTGAAGACAATGATCAAAGACTCACATCATGAAAGTTGCCTGAAGACAGGTTAGTGCTCAAATAAAGCAATGAATGATTCCATAAAAGGCTAGGCCATGAGTGCAAGCTCCATTTACATAGTTCTCTGATCTTGGCCCCCACTTGGTAAGTGGAGTACAGAGAAGGAACCAACAGAAGTGAATGCTGTGGGGTGTCACCACCAGAATCCAAGTCTTCTAGAATCTGATATGTCACAACCAAAGAAATGAATCTCTACTGATGGAATTTTGGTCTCTTTGGAAGTCACATAGGAAAGGAATTTTTTTTTTTATCCAAGGGAAAGGGCTTTCTAGGCCCCCCACTTTTGTAAAGAAGGGCATAAAATAAATAAGATTCCTATTATAGGTGTGTGCAACATCTATAATAAACTACCTTTTTATTGGGTGTCTCTCAGGCTAGTCACTGAGATACTCTCCGAAGCTACAATAGACTGCAAGGTTGGCTGCAGGACCCCATTTTCACAGATGAGAAAACCAAGCCACAAGACAATGAATTCCTCTCAAACATACTCAGAGCTGGATTCCAATGCACACTGAACTCTTTCCACCCATCAGGCTCCTTCATGGAGACTTCAAGTCTACTTTGAGATGCAAAGCTCTGCCATTTGAGGAGGGCCAGGAAGGCCAAGATGCTCTTCTGGTGAGAATGACCAAGAGCAGGTGTGACTATATTTGTTTTCTCTGCCACATGCTAGCCCCATGCTGGGCAGGTGGTGGGGCCTGTGGAGCCATGATAGGGTGGGGCGGGGCGGGGGGAGGAGGGAGGGAGCAGCAGCTAGCGGGGACTTCTCATGCTGATCATACAGTAGAATCACCAGGACAGCATTTAGAAAATCACCAGTGCCCAGGGCCCATCCCAGACCAGTTCAGTCAGAATCTGGGAGACAAGGGGACAGTAGGACACAGGCACTCCTCTTTGCAAAAGCTCCCAGGGGGTTCTAGAAGCCATCAGGGCTGGACAGCAGTTGAAGGGGAGGGGAGGCTCCAGAACGGAGGAAGGGGTAATTAAAAGGAATTCTGTCCACAAAACTTTGCTGTTACCGGATTTTCTCTTTGCGGGACAAGATTCTATAGTCCCGGACGCTGGATTAAGCAGCTCAGACCACAGCTGCCTACTGAATCACTAAGGAGATCTAAAAATACAACTTGGGCATTCTGCTTTCTGACTCAAATACCCTTCAGCTGCAGATAGGTTTTCTTTCCTGTTTGATGCTTGTGAAGTATGGGCATAAACAAAACCATTTTGGATGGTACCCTGTCACATGAAAAGCTTAAGCAAAGACGCTAAAGACAGAATGCGTTTTTGTCAGGGAGCCAAGCTGAGGAAAGTGATGTTTCCTAAGAATGTACTAGATAAACAAAATAGGAAAATCACTTCAATTTAACAACACCAAGAAAAGCCACTGTTTCGTTTACTTAAATTGTTGCAGGATTTTAACAAGCTTTTCTCATTCATTTCAAAGGAGAATGAAGTCATGGAGAATTTTCTGAGAAATTATTCATTTATTTCAGAATAAAAAAGAACTACAAATATATCAAAATTTTAATACAAGGAACTGTTCCTTTTTATATACTTCTGTTGTAACATAACTCATTCCAGTGGGGAGAAAAAGCTGAGTCTGTTCCTTGAAGAAAGACAATCTCAGGCAGGAATAAAATAGCATAATCATATTCTTTTTTTTTTAAGATTTTATTTATTTATTTGACAGAGAGAGAGAGAGGGAACACAAGCAGGGGGAGTAGGAGTGGGAGAAGCAGGCTCCCCGCTGAGCAGGGAGCCTGATGCAGAACTCAATCCCAGGATCCCGGGATCATGACCTGAGCCGAAGGCAGACGCTTAACGACTGAGTCACCCAGGTGCCCCGGCATAATCATATTCTATACAGAAATTTTATCATCCTTTTCTTGGTATACCTAGTATTTGTGCAACATTTTACCTTTCTAAAAAATGTTTTAAAACTCCCACACTTCTTTCTACTTCTTGATAAACTTTACTGTATGCCCATTTGTGAATTTCATCTTTTCTATGAAGAAAATAAAGCAAACATATTAGTCCATTTTAGAGACATGAACACTAAGGTTCAAGGGTGTTTAATTACTCTCCCAAGGTCACAAAACATTGATGGAACAGCCAGTGAAAGAAGCAGTCTCTTGACGCTTCAGGTAACATTGAACATTTTGCACACATCACCATGCCAGTTTGGGAGTGAGTATATGTGTGCCTGAGTTTGTGCGTGTGTGTGTGAGCTTGTTTGTGCATGTGTATGCAAAAAGTCCACTAGACTGATCCTGTGCAAAGAGCCAAAATTCTTTTTTTGTTGCTTGTTAGCTACCCTCCATCAAAAATGGATTCATCAGGGGCACCTGGGGGACGCAGTCTGTTAAGCAACCGACTTGATTTCAGCTCAGGTTGTGATCTCAGGGTCATGAGATCGGAGCCCTGCCTTGGGCACCAGGGCTCAGCACATGTCTGCTTGAGATTCTCACCCCTTGTCCCTCTGCTCCTCCCCACTGCTCTCTAGACAGATAAATAAATAAATAAATAAATAAATAAATAAATAAATAAATAAAATCTTTTTTTTTTTTTAATGGATTCATCAGAGGCAAAACCATTGTTTCAAGTTAGCGTGTTTAATCACAGGAAAGGATTATAGAATCAGCTTAGCGGGTAAAATTAACTTGCATAAATAGCAGCTACGCAAGCAGCCTCTTTTTGCTCCAAGTGCAGAAACTGACACATTTTCATTATAATCCCAAAGGATAAGAGTCCTTATCCTTTGATAAAGATGAAAAAAACAAACAGGTGTCTGACGGCTTGAATATTTGGCAATGGATTATTTCATTACCACAAGAAAGTTTTACAAGTAAAATCACACAAATTAAAATAATTTAAATAATTGCTACTTTGGCCCAAGAGAAGGGAGGAAAAGAAAAAGTGGGTCCAGCAGCAGCTGCCTCTGGTGCCTGCCTGCTTTCCCAAATGAACCCAAAAGGTGAGAAGAGCAGCCTCGATCTTTCTGAAGTTGGGAGTTTATTTCAAACCCACCAGAAATATTTGTATACCTTTTTTTTTAATGCCCATTTGCTTGTCATCATGGGAACAAGAACTTCAGCTGGGACCCAGAATTCTAACCCTGGGGTGAAAGCCCTGCTTGGGGGGTGGCACAAGAAAAATTTGCTGTGTCTTTGTCATTCCTGCAACCCTTTGCCCCAGCTGAGCCGAGTGATTCAATCTCCGTGTTTCAGAGCAAAACCAGACTCAGAAATCCTTTTGCCTCCTTTTTACTGACAGTCAAAGAGGTTATAGCCCTTGCTTAAGGTCACACAGCGAGCGAAGGGCCAGGGCTGGACTTTAAACTCTACAACTCTGCATCAGACTAGCTACTTGGGGGTGCCTGGGTGGCTCAGTCAGTTGAGCGTCTGCCTTTGGCTCAGGTCATGATCCTGGAATTCCAGGATCGAGCCCTGCATCAGGCTGGCTGCTCAGCAGGGAGTCTGCCTCTCCGTCTGTGCCTCACCCTGCTTGTGCTCTCCTTCACGCTCTCTCAAATAAATAAAATCTTAAAAAACAAAGACAAGGGGTGCCTGGGTGGCTCAGTGATTAAAGCCTCTGCCTTCAGCTCAGGTCATGATCCCAGGGTCCTGGAATTGAGCCCCGCATCGGGCTCTCTGCTCAGCGGGGAGCCTGCTTCCTCCTCTCTCTCTCTATCTCTCTCTGCCTGCCTCTCTGCCTACTTGTGATCTCTGTCTGTCAAATAAATAAATAAAATCTTAAAAAAAAAAAAAACAGCTACTTGGTCAAATGCTAGCTCTACCACTGACTAGCTGTGTGACCTTGGGGCAGTCATTCAACTTTTCTACACGTCATCTATATAACAAGGACAGTGGCTGCACCCAGCTTATCAGAGACTGTAAACACTGGTGAACTATTTTGGTAAAGCCCCCTAAACAGTGCTGGTGCATGACAAGTGCTTGAGAAAAGAGCAAGCAGCCATCATCCCCACCACCACCATCATCATTTCTCTGTGGGGTGGTTTCCATATACATTTCAGAATCCATTGAATCCTTGTGACTTAGCACGTTTAAGTGTGATAGAGGACCTAGAAAATATGTACTTTAAGTGTTGTATGATTTTCAGGGCAATCAAAACGTTAAATCTTAGACTGGTCATTCAGTCAAATGAGCTTCATTTCTACATTTGATAGATGACACTTGTTCTAGCTACCTCATACAGTTAGGTAACGAGCATATGAAATGTGTACCAAAGTTAAAAAAGAAAGAAAAGAGGTAGCCTTTACGGAGGAACTACGGGTGCTCAGTGATTTACAACACTTAATGAATGTAATCTTCCCCAAAATCCTGTTGTGAATATCCCGCACCCAGGATGCGCAGCCACTCAAAATTTGGTTGGAATGTCAAGACTGAAAATGCCACAAACACACACACACACACACACACACCCCTGCAGGGTATGAACAGGTTTCTTGCTCACATAATGGGGTTCTCTGGGGAGATCAGGCAGCTCCCAAAGAGATCCCTGGTGCCTTAAGAGGGAAGGGAAAGGAACCGTCCTGGGGGCGTGGACTGGGAAGCTGCAGGTAGGGGCGGGGCCAGGAGCCCGTGGGCGGGGCTTGCGCACATGGGCGGGGCTTACGTGGGTGGAACCCCGCCCCAACACCCAGGCTTTGCGATCAGCTTGCCCGGATGTGGAGCAAAAGGCAAAAGGGAGAGGAGAGACTTAAAAGCTGTCAACAGTCACACATCAAAAACTCAAATCAAACCCTTTCTTACAAACCCTGTGAGGTAGATCTGGTTCTCAAATATGAGGAAACGGAGGCTCGGTCAGTTTAGATCACCTGTCCCAGTAGGTTTAACTGTGGCAGCTCAACCTCAAATCCGCACATCCTGCCTTCGCACCACACATCTCCCAAAGCCAGTGAGTTCCTGTCCCCGGCGCCACCGGAGCACCGCCTGGATCCACCCGCTGGCCCCAAGTCAGTCAGCCGAGCACAGAGAAGCTGCAAACAGCCTTAACCCATTTTAATCCTAACGAGTGGTGTATGAGTTTCTTAATTTTCTCGAAAAAAAGAAAGAAAGAGAGAGAAAGAAAAGGAAAGAAAGAGAGAGAGAGAGAGAAAAGGAAAGAGAGAAAAAAATAAAACTTCATAGTTAGGTTCTATTGTTTCCATTGCTAACCTTACTGTCTTTGCGATGGGGGAAGGGGTGACATTTAAGGCTTCTCTTCACACAGAGGTGAAATTCCATTTCCAATGTAGCCAGTGAGCATTAGGTTGTATTTCAGTAAGCACCAGTCTGCAATGGTTAACATCCATTCCCCTTATCTGTAACTGAATGTGTGTAAGGGTTTTTCCCCCCTCTGTTTATCTTCTCTACTGAGATTGCCTTCTTTTTCCCCCCACAGAAAACGAGAGTCCTACTCCAAGATCAAGAAAGATTAAATTGAAATTATCAGGATTCAATTTTTAGGGGTTATAAGTCTCTGACTCATCTCAGTTAAGCTCTTCTGGGTAACCAAGCTAGATCAGGTTCCAAATTTGCTAAGCTTTCCTGTTAGAATTAGACTTATTTCAGCTCCCTCTCCAATGAGGAGCTCAGAACACCGGCATTGCTTCTCCTCAGGAAGGCAGCACTCCAGAGCTAACACTGCTGGAATGGGAGCTATACAAGAAACCCAAATCTGTTTTGAACCAGTTGGTGCTACAATATTTAGGTATCAGTTTGTGAGTCTTTTCTGGATGAATTACATGACACATCAAGTCACTACTTAGGGCAAAAAAAAAATATATGTTTCTCTATTAGTCATCTAGGAAACACTACAGAGTTCTCTCCCTTTCTTGAGGATTCCTTATAATTTTTGAGACACACACACACACACACTCTCAGAGTTGGGTTAAATTCCCAATGTCCAGCCTTTCTTTCCCTTTACTCAAACTGAAGTACACACTAACCTACCTTCTCCTGTCCATCCCCACTATACTGAGTCTGAATCAACTATTTCTTTCAAGGATGAAATTCAGACATGTAAATATAACAGCAGTTCGATAGAAGCATTCAGGCAACTCATTTCTTCAGGAAAAGTCATATAAATGATCAATCAACAAGGGAAATTAGTAAGCAAGATTTTGATCTAGTGGTTAGAAAGGCTCCAACAGCAAATTCCCCAAAGAGTCATCACGTCCCAAATTCACCTGTAATGATCATATCGCACACAATCACATCATCATCATCATCTCCTTTGAGGAAATTAAAGCTTATTGGAACCAGTTAACAAAGAAAGGCACAACATTGAAAAGACAGATCCAGGCAGGTAATTTGCCCCTAAAGGAAAAAAAAAAAAAATTCTAGGAAATGGCAAACATCCTGGCTGTCAAGGTCAAGCTTCTCAATCCCATTTAACTCTATTAAGAAAATATTAAAGCTTATCTCATCTCATGTGTGGCCTTTCTTCCCCCACAGAAAGAAAAGTCCATTTGGGCATTCTGCAAGTAACTCTTGGAGCATTTTATAAAATGTTTATGAAACAAACTCCTCCACTCCAACTGCATGAAAGAAAACATCTGATCCCAGATATGTTCTACATTCACCTGATTTAACTGAATAATTCCGGAGAAGTTCATTATTTGCCCCTGTACTGGAATAGAGACTTGGGGATTTTCTACCAGCACACACTCGCCTATCTGAAAATGTTGATGTTATTAGGTTAATAGGTTTCACTGAGCTTTAGCATACTTGTAATCCAGCCTCATTTATTATGTTCTGCCAAATTCTCTTGTAAATCCCAAATCCACGGGCGGCCACTGGGCCATCTCCCGTCCCTCGCGCCGCCCCACGCTTCCTCGAAGCTTCCCAGGGCCCTGCTCACGCCCTGCATGCCCGCCCCAAGCGTGCTCTTCGAGGAGCGGCCAGCCTGGAGCGCGACACACCGAGCCCCACGCACAATGTCCCCTCGAACGCCTCCGACTGTTGCAACACCCCCTCCTAAACCCAGAAACAGCTGGTCGCAGGCCGCGGAAAGGCAGCTGCCCTTTCGGCCTCCAGCTGCCTGATCAGAGCCCTCAAGGCTGGAGGAAAGGAAAGAAAGTGTCCGATCACCTGGCACTGAGCCCGCCATCACCCGACTCCCACACCGCGCACCCTCGACACACGCAGGGGCAAGCGGGACTGGGAGCAGGGGCCACTTGGACATTGAACACGTCTCCTGGGACGCTCGGGGCTGGCTCTCCCGAACTGCCCCGGCGAGCACCCAGATCCCCCTCTAACCGAGCATGGCTTGGCCCGGGCCAGGAGGGGCGCATCACTTGGCCAGTGGTCGCGCCAGGAATACCGGGGCTGGAGGAGCGCGCCACCAGAGCCCCAGGCTGGCACGGCAGGAGAACTGGGGTGGGCAGGGAAGAGGCACTTGGAAGGTCGGCCAGGGGTTCGCAACCACGCGCGCCGGGAGGCCAGATTCATCCCCTCCCGGGAGGAGGAGAAGCCGGTGTCAAGCATGCTGGAGCCCCGCGCCGGGCAGCGCGCAGCGTCGGGCGCAGAGCAGCTGCTGGTCCCCGGCCTGAGCCCCGCCCCACGCCCGCCCGGTCCACTCACCTGGCAGTTGGCGCCAGAGACCCCGGCTGGGCAGGTGCAGCTGTAGCCGGGCTCGCCGGCAGGGGCTGGGGACTGCGGGCCGGGCGCCGGGTGCGGGGTGCACACGCCCCCGTTCCGACAGGGCTGCGCGGCGCACGGCCCGGGCGCAGGCAGGGGCGCGGCGGGCACCGGGCTGGCCAGGCAGCCACCGCGGGGCCCGGCGCCGAGCAGCAGGAGCAGCAGGGCCGACGTGGGCAACAGCTGCGCACCGGGGACCGGAGCGCGGCGGGGCGGCATGGCCGACCGAGTAGGCGCGGGAGCGGAAGCCGGAGCTGGGGCGCGGCGGCGGGAGCGGCTGGAGCGGCGGCAGTGGCGGCTAGGGCTGCTCCGCTGGGCCGGGCGCCTCCTGCAGCTGCTGGGATCCGCGGTTCCCGGGGCAACGGAGGGCGGGGCCTGAGGGGCGGGGCAAACGGGGGCGGGGCTCCGGGCGGGCGAGGACAGGGGAGGAAAGGGGCGTGGGGACCCTTCCCCAGCGGAGAGTTGGGACCGGAGGAGCGCAAAGGTCGTCCCGGGCCCGCAGGCCTGAGGGGTGCGGACAGAGTCGCGGGTGTGTCCAAAAGGACCCCGAGGGGCAGCAGCGGCGGCGCGGGCCCGGCGGGGAGCTAGGCGGTGCTCGGGAAGCAGAAGTGGTGGAGGGGTCAACGCCGGCGCGGGGAGGACTTTACGGGGCCCCCAGGTGCTGAGCGGCCGAGCGGAG
>ML108700.1:0-23880 GCA_003697995.1 Taxidea taxus jeffersonii | reverse complement strand
GGCCCCGGCTTGCAGCAGCCACCCGCGGCCTCTTGGCGCAGAATCGGTGGGACCGCTGCGGGGCCCGGCCTTATCTCATTCCCCCAGGCTACTCTTCCCCCCTCCCACAGCACGCCCCCGGCTCACACAGCCCGCCCCGCGCCGCCGCCGAACCCCGGAGCCCGGACACCCGCTCATCCGCGGGGCTTGCTGGGAAAGGCCCTGGCGTGGGCTCCGCGGGCCCCGGACCCTTGTCCTTGGTGCTGACCGCGGAGTCTCCTTCCTCTCGGGCTCTTTCCCGAGGGCGGAGCCGGCCGTGCCACTCAGAAACGTCTGACTGTGGCGTGTGAGAGCTGGAAGAGACCTCAGGATCAGTGTCCAACCCTGTCATTGAGCCGCCGAGGAAACGGAGGCCCAGACAGGCTGGACTGGAACCCAGTGGGTCACTTGACTCCCAGCCCAGAACGCTGTCAGTCTTCTGCAAGAGCAGTTCAGAAGCGCAGGTTCGCAAAGGCCCTGCCAGGATTTACTAACGGAGCTCTGTGTAGAAGAAACATCCACCTTGACCTACTTGGGGAAGGGGTCGGGGGGGCTCTTCTAAACGTCCCGATTAGGCTGGCTCATGCTTTGACAGCCAAGGAGGTCCATTTCCGTTGCATAAACGCAACCGGCTTTGTCTCCACCACCTGACCTTTCACAACCTCTAGGTATAGACTCCCAGGTACTTGTTAGCTTCTGTTTAAGGTTGCCTCGTGAGAAAAGAAAATGCGACTCTCGCGGATTGACAGTTGGGCAAATTTTTCTTTAGGGTACACAAAAATAGTTTTGTAAAAGCTGGGTAAATAAAAAGTAGAGAATCCACGTGAACCCGTGCAGGGAGATGCCACAGATGGGCAAGCAGGAGCCGCTGAAGTGTCCAGTAAACACAGGAGGTAAACTGCAGAGCTTTTCCTACTCTTGCACAGGGAGGAGCAAATGTCAGGCTTTTGTGCTTAGGAAGACACCTAAAATTCATGTGGTCGTTGCAGGAAATCGTTGAAACCTGGATGCAGCTACATTCAGCAGGCGAAATTCATACCTCCAAGTGGATCAAACAGTTACTACATATTCCCTCACACCCATAGTCTTTTATCTGAGACTTCTTAAAAAAAAAAAAAAAAAAAAAAAATCTTAATTTTATGCCACGCCAGCACCCTCTGCTGGTACTGATCTCACCGTTCAGGTGTTTCTTCCACTTTCTGTGTCCCCGGATTATGTATTCTTTCCCAAAACTAACTTTTCTTACCTTAAACCCTGAAAAAAATGCACTGGTGCTGCTCATTCCCTTCCATCAACACACACACTCAAACGAAGTGTGAGGAAGTTTGTAAGCTAATTAAAAATTAGTTAAAATTAAAGCTAAAATTAAAACACTCTTTCTTATATTTTTTTACCTGCAACCTCTTTGTGTGTGAATTTGTATCACTTTGAAATATGGGGGGGAAAAAAACCTAACACTGGCTTTATTTTCTGGATGCTGATTTCTGACTTTTCCAGATACTGTTTAGCTTTTGTAAAAGTATTCTGTCTTTAGGGGCGCCTGAGTGGCTCAGTGGGCTAAAGCCTCTGCCTTCAGCTCGGGTCATGATCTCAGGGTCCTGGGATCGAGCCCTGCATCGGGCTCTCTGCTCAGCAGGGAGCCTGCTTCCTCCTCTCTCTCTCTCTGCCTGCCTCTCTGCCTACTTGTGATCTCTCTCTCTCTGTCAAATAAATAAATTTAAAAAAATCTTTAAAAGTATTCTGTCTTTAATCTTGAATAAACAGACAATACAAGACCATTTCCTTTTCCTCCAAGCTAAAAAGAAAGACTAACTCTCCCAGCCGCCTTGATGATAGGTGGTGCCATGTGATTGGTTCTGGATAATAGGATGTACTGCTTTGTGCTCTGGCCCCAAACAACCATACACTAAATATCATGCAAGTGTCTATTATTGCTATTATCATTCTTGAAAAAGTGGGTCTTTTCTTCAGCTCTGAAGGCTGATTTGGTAGTTGGTTGACAGTTCCCAATCATCTGCAAGACCCCCAAATACCAAACTAAAAAGTTCAACTAATATATTACCTTGTCTTATCAACAGAATTTATTGAAAAAACTGTTGGTTCTACCTTTAAATAAGAACTAAAAAACCAATTATCATTGGGTTCATATTATTCCAAACTTACATAACATCAAATCTTCACCCAAATCCACATCATTTCCTTTTTTCTTTTTTTTTTTTTTAATGACTCTCTCGGTCACCTTGACTTCTTCTTCTTTTTTTTAAATTTTGTTTATTTGACAGAGAGAGAGAGAACAAGTAGGCAGAGGGGGGGGGGAAGTAGGCTCCCCACTGAGCAGAGAGCCCAATGCAGGGCTCAATCCCAGGACCCCGGGATCAAGACCTGAGCCAAAGGCAGAGGCTTTAACCCACTGAGCCACCCAGGCGCCCCCATCATTTCCTTTCTTGATAGACACCCTACATTTATAAGTTGAGGGCAAAATATAAAAATAATGTGTCTTGATTTCAATAAAGAATGTGATAGAATTCTCATGATCACCTTAGAGAGAAATTAGACTTGAAACCATTGAACATGTGTAGTATACACATACTAGTCAGGGGCTCTCTAGCAGGCTAGAGGAAATTTTTAGGGAAATGCCATAGAATCTCAAAATTTGGCAGGCAATACAATTCATTCCAGAATCAGGATGTCAAATTATCTCAACCAGAGCTAAAATAAATGAAATAGAGTATTAAGTGAATGATAGTACATTTGGCCTTACTGCCATTTGTCAATACTTCTGTCTCTCCTTCTTCTTTTTTTTTTTTTAAGATTTTATTTATTTTTTTGACAGAGAGAGATCACAAGTAGGCAGAGAGGCAGGCAGAGAGAGAGAGGAGGAAGCAGACTCCTTGCCAAACAGAGAGCCTCATGAGGGACTCGATCCCAGGACCCTGAGATCATGACCTGAGCCGAAGGCAGAGGCTTAACCCACTGAGCCACCCAGGCGCCCCCTCTCCTTCTTCTAAGAACTTTCTGGTAGGACTATATTTTCCTGTACCCTTGAAGTTAGCTGTGGTCATATGACGTGCTTTGATCAATGAAACATGAGGGGAAGTAGCATGTAGCACTTACAGGTGGAAACATTTAAAATCCAATGCAAGGGACACCTGGGTGGCTCAGTTGGTTAAGCAGCTGCCTTTGGCTCAGGTCATGATCATCCTGGGATCGAGTCCCACATCAGCCTCCTTGTTCAGCAGGGAGCCTGCTTCTCCCTCTGCCTCTGCCTGCCACTCTGTCTGCCTGTGCTCGCTCCAGCTCTCTCTCTGACAAATAAATAAATAAAATATTTTTTAAAAAATGCTTAAAAAAAAAGAAAGATTTAAAATCCAATGCATGACTCATGTGACCATGCTGACCAGCAAGACTCCAAGAGATGGAGGCTCCCCTAGCCTATGTCCCTGAGGGAGTACAATGTGGTGAAGCAGTGGAAACCTGCAGGAGGCATATGGTGTAAGACATAAATCATTGTAGTTTTAAGCCACTGAGAATCAGCGATGTTGAATAACTCCAGGTCACACTCTAGTAAGTGGCAAGGTAAGACTAATTATTCCTAATGAGCCATGTAGCAGGAACAGCTAGCTCAGATGGGCTATTCCTGTGAGATAGAAGACTGGATATCTAATTGGGGATCCCAAGGTCTCTGAATTTAATGGAACAGAAAAATTTCAAGAAACAGTGTGGTCTATTTCTTTTCATGGATCTATTCCAGAGTTATAATGCAACTGCATTATACCGTAGGATGTTCTAAAAATGCTACAAACCAATGCAAATATAATTGGCTTTGTTTTTTTGTATTTTGTCACAGGAGTAAAACATGCTCCCACACTCGCACACGTTCATGGGCGTTTGTGGAACAGCTGGCCTCAAGGAGAGTAATATTTCTCTTCAAGGTGAGGGTCTCATACCCTATACTTCAAGAGCATCCCGTAGGAATGCTAGTATTGATGCAGAGTATGATGATCCATACACTGAGAATCTCATAGAATAAATTGCAGAGGTTACCTGCTATGATCTCCCAGGGCCAGAACTAAGATCCAAACTGCAACATTTATGTGGTGTGATAAATCACCTTCAGCTTATCTGGGGTTCCAAAGGTAGTAACATATGCATCTATCAATGATTTAATACCCACCTTCTCCCCAAAGCATTGAAGTTTTCTGCAACCATTGGCAGATTGATGCCTACCCTTCTCTCTGCACCAGAGTTGCCTGCAGACAACAATGTCTTTATTGTTTTCTCTTCTCACTTTCAGTCACTCTTTAAAGATAAAAGGGGACATTCCTGCCCCCCTGCAGATGATGGGCCTAGATGCTGGGTTGAAGGCTGGAGTCAGCTTGGGAAAAAGTCAGCCACACAATCTAGAGAGAAGGGACATTGTTACATTGCCTGACAATTTCCTGCCATGAAATCAGCACCAAACAGTCTACCATGACCAGTTGTGTAAGAAGCCATGATGATGTTAGGCAAAAAAATTTTTAAGAGATTTTGTTTATTTATTTGATAAGAGAGAGAGACAGCAAGAGAAGAACACAAGCAGGGGAGTGGGAGAAAGAGAAGCAGGCTTCTCACTGAGCAGGGAGCCTGATGCAGGGCTCCATCCCAGAACCCTGAGATCATGAACTGAGCCAAAGGCATATGCCTAACAACTTGAGCCACCCAGGCGTCCCAAAGTTCGGCAAATTACTCAGTCTCTTCACTTTCAGATGCCACGTAATATGGAGATAGAAATCTCTAAGTTGGAGAAGGTCATCAGAGGAATGTGGTGGCCAAATGACCTGCGAATTGGCTTCCTGGGCAGTTAGAGGCTCCTCACCCATGTCCTGGAAATGTACTTTCTACCCACTCTTTCGGTAGCCAGAGCTATTCAAAGACATAGCCTTGAGAGAATAAGGTGCTGTTGAGCCCATCTGGACTAAATATGTGACTGCGCCCAGTTAAGGTCTCCATATAAACCTCTAAGATTCTGGTGGGCAGGTGTGGAGATCTACTCACCTTGCTGTCACCGAAGACAAACCTGGTATGTAAGTTCTCTTGCTTATTCAAATTGCCTCCTATGAATCTGGAGTGACCTGCCCCTTTCTTCACTTTCTCCTTGTCCTCTATGTGTGGGACCCAGTCTCAGATTTCACCTGGAAAGCACCCAAGTTTGTAAACCAAAACCCTACTTGATAGAGATCTTGGGAAAACTAAATGGGATGATACCATTTGATAATGTGTGGAATATGTGCAAAGTTCCAGGCACTAATATATGTATATCTTTATACATTATCTCATTTAATCCTAACCCCAGACCATAAGGCAGAAACCCAATTAAAAGAAGACAAAATTGAAGTACAATGAAGTTAAGTAAATGGTCTAGAGTCACCCAGTATGCAAGTGGAGTGGCTAGAACTTGAGCATACAGAGGAGTCTGGCTGAAGAGTGTATACTTTGAACCTCTTTTCTTCATCTGCTGTATGAATTTCCTACGGTGAGGAATCTGATACTTTGTAGGTATGTCATACATATACAATGTATGCATCATATCTAATGTATAAGTGATGTGTGTTTCATATATGTGAGGTGTATCATCTATGTGTGTGATGTCTTGTGTATATGTTGAATATGCTGTATGTGTATAACATATGTATTCTGTAGATGCATGAATGAATACATTGATGCACAATGCCCAGTGGATTTTGGTTTATTATCAGGGGAGGCACTTGAAGGTTTTCTCCCTTTCCTTCCTTCCTTCCTTCCTTCCTTTCTTTCCTTCTCTCTCTCTTTCTTTCTTTCTTTTTCTTTTTTCCTTCTTTTCTTTCTTTCTCTTTATTGTTTACATGCTTACTTTGTAAAGTGCACCACTATGATTTGCAGAATTACAGGATGTGAAAACGGGATGGGACGCTTGACAATCTTTTCTGAGGAGGAGGATGAGGCATTGAAGAAGGTAATGACAACTCTCAGCTGGGCAACAGTAGAACTAGAAGGAGACCCCCATTTTTGAAGTCCACAGTTCATGCTCTTTCCTTTTCCCCACAGTGCCCTTTCTCCACTCCCAATATCTCCTAACTAAAGGGCAATCAAATTAAAATGCAGTGTGAAAACACAAATTCTAAGTCATGGGAGTTTTACATGTCTTTGAAGAGTCTTTATAAAAATAAATATGATTTGCCTATGTCTAGCCCCAAGTACTGGAACTATTGCCTTATTTCTTTAATTACTAGCATCCTTTTAAAATTAGTTATCTAAATGTTTTTATCATTTTTATGCAGGTTATTTTACTCTGGATTATCATTGAGCACTTCCTAAATGCTGTGTTTAAGATAGGTTCACATTAACTTTCTCCCCCCTAGACTTGCTCTGATTTGAATTAAACTGTCCTGGCAGCTGTTTAAAACAGTTCTAAATTCTTTTACAGCATCAGTTAATATTGATTTTATCTAGGACAAGTTTAAATGAGAAGTCTTGAATAAAAAGACAGAAAGGAAGAATATCTTCCCGACATAAATATTTCATAAAGCACTTGAACTACCACCAAATGGAAATCAGATATTTTCACAGAGACTCTTAAGAACATGAAAATTATGTTAAACTTAATACTTGCTTTTATTCCAGCATTTTGTTATTAAGAAGATTATAGCATACTGGAATAGAGGAGTGTTTTAAAAAAGGAATCCATATCAGCTGGCTTAAAAATAAGGAGGTTCAATCCCATGCATCTCTTTTGCTCTTAAATTCACATTGGGACCTTGAAACAGAATACTACAAAATAACTCTAGTCGTTGGATTTTCCAGTGGCCATGGAAATACTTGCATTGGCTTTTGTCAACATGAAAAATATGTCTAGTTTTTATTTCCATATGGAAGATTTTTCCATTAATGGCTTAAAGAAATTAGGATTTTATTCTCCCACATAAAAGAAGTCTGGAAGTTTTTGATCCAGTGCTGATAAAAGTTCTCCTGATGACTCACACAATTACCAGCAGAGAAACTTCCTGTCTGCAGTTTGGAATATCCAAGCTGAATTATCATCAGTTCTGCTTGTGATGGGACATCTGGTGTTTTCTCCACTAGTATCTGTCCTTCTTTAGGTAACGGGACCCAACTTTTGCTTTGAAGGAACCAGCCCTTAGTTCATGAGACCGACCCCAAGAAAACATAGGCAGAAAGCTTTTTGATATTGATTTTGATCATCACTTCTTGACATGACACCAAAAGCACAGGAAAAAAATAAATAAATAAACAGATGGAACTACATCAAACGAAAGAGCTTCTGCCCAGCAAAGGAAACAATCAACAATGAAAAAGGAACTTATGGAATGGGAGAAAATATTTGCAGGCCATATTATATCTGATAAAGGGTTAATAATCCAAAATGCAACTCAGGAACAAAAAACTAAAATGACCCAACTAAAAAATGGGCAAAGGAACTGAATAGACAGTTCTCTAAAGAAGACATACATATTGCTAACAGGTGTATGAGAAGGTGATCAACATCACTAATCATCAGGAAAATACAACTCAAAACTACAATGAGATTAAGAAACAAAATGAATGAATATGGGGCGGGGTTGGGGGGGGAGGTGAAGGCAAACCATGAAACAGACTCCTAACTACAGAGAACAAACTGAGGATTGCTGGAAGGGAGGAAGGTGGGAAGAATGGGTTAAATGGGTGATGGGTATTAAGGAGAGCACTTGTGATGAGCACAGGGTGTTGTAGTTAAGTGAGGAATCACTAAATTCTACTCCTGAAACCAATATTACACTGTATGTTAACTGGAATTTAAATAAAACCTTGAGGGACGCCTGGGTGGCTCAGTTGGTTAAGCGGCTGCCTTCGGCTCAGGTCATGATCCCAGCGTCCTGGGATCGAGTCCCACAAGGAGCCTGCTCCTCCCTCTGCCTCTGCCTGCCTCTCTGCCTGTGCTCGCTCGCTCTCTCTCTCTCTAACTAATAAATAAATAAAATCTTAAAAAAATAAATAAATAAATAAAACCTTGAACCCCAGAACAAACAAACTATAAAGAGATATCACACCATCGCTGTTAGGATTTTTTCTTTTTTAATTTAAAAAAATACCAAAGAGGGACGCCTGGGTGGTTCAGTGGGTTAAAGCCTCTGCCTTCAGCTCAGGTCATGATCCCGGGGTCCTGGGATCGAGCCCCACATTGGGCTCTCTGCTCGGCGGGAAGCCTGCTTCCTCCTTTCTCTCTCTCTGCCTGCCTCTCTGCCTGCTTGTGATCTATCTCTGTCAAATAAATAAATAAAATCTTAAAAAAAAAATACCCAAGAAATAAAATGAAAAAACAAAGGATAACACGTGTTAGCAAGGATGTGGAGAAAAAGGAATCCTTGTGTACTATTGATGGGAATGCAAACTGGTGCAGTCAATTTGGAAAACAGTATGGAGGTTCCTCCAAAAATTAAAGTAGAACTACCCTATGATGGAGCATCTCTTTTCTGGATGTATATGCAAATTAATTGAATTCAAGATACTGAAAAGAAATTAGCACTCCACTGTTCATTACAGCACTAGTCACAATAGCCGACGTGGGGAAACAGCCTACATGCCCATCACTGAATGATGGATCAAGAAACTGGGGTATATACATACAATGAAGTATTGCTTGCTCTTTAAATAGAAGGAAATTTTGACATTTACAACAGTGTAGATGAACCTGAAAGACATTAAGCTTAGTGAAATAAGCCAGATACAGCAGGATAAACACCAGATGAAATCATTTATATGAAGAATCTAAAATAGTCAAACGCCTAAAAATAGACAGTGGAATGCTGATTGCCAGAGGCTGGGGGAGGGAGTATTAGTCAAAGAGTACGAAGTCTCCGTTACAAAAAATGAGTAAGTCCTAGAGATTTACTGTACAGTGTAGGGCCTGTAGTTAATAGTACCATATTGTATACTTAAAATTTTGCTAAGACGGGAGATCTTATGTTAAGTATTCTTATCACGTGCACACACACAAATAATAATAATAAAAAAAGGATGGGAGAAAATGTTTGAAGGTAATGGATATGTTTATAGCATAGACTGTGGTGATAGTTTCAGAGATGTAGATTTATCTCCAAAGCCATCAAGTGGTACACATTAAATATGTATGACTTTTTGGATGTCAGTCATACCTCAATAAGTGGTTTAATAAGTAAATAAGAAACTAACCCCATCTTCCAAGAGTGGTTATGTGACCTAAGCCTGATTGTTCCCCTGGTGACAGAGGCTGGTTCAGAGATGGGCCGATGACCCTAGTCACATTCTTGTTGATTTTATAAAGTATATGAACCACTGACACCAAAACCCCACAAAGCTAACAGACACATACCAAAAAAAAAAAAATTTTGATATAAAGACCCTTTAAAAATTAGCAAAATAATCTGGCAAATAATTTAAAAATTAATATATAATGACATGTAGCATTTGTTCACAGAATAAGAACATGATTAAGTATCAGAAAATCTACTCACCTCTACTAACAAGTTTAGGGAGGAAAAACCCTATGATCTTCTTCATAAATGTGAAAAAATTTTTGATAAAATCTGATATACATTCTTGGTAAAACTCTTAATAGAATGAGAAAAGAAGGGTGCTTCCTTACCATGATACACCGTATCTATCTCACCCCAAAAGTCAGCATTGTGCTTAATGAAGGAATATTAGAAGCAATCTCATTAAAATTGAAAATAAGACAACGATACTCCCCATCATCATTATCATTTAATATTGTGCTTAGGGTATTAGCTCAAGCAAGTATTCAAAAGGAAACTTACATATAAAATTGGAAAGGAGGGGAAGTGATCATTATATGCAGACAATATGATTGCATCCCTAGAGGATCCAGCTAAAATTATATTACAAACAGTAAGATAATTCCAAATCATGTCTGGGTACAAAATAAATATACAGACTCAAAATGTTTCATATCTACAAACAACAAGCAGTTAATAGATATGGACATGAGGAATTCCCATTTACATTAGGAACAAAACTGAAGAAACCTCGTGATAAACACAGTAAGAATGTGAAATAGCTATTGAAGAAAACATTAAAATATTATTGAAGGACACAAGACAAAATTGAACAAATATAAAGGTACACCATGAACTTGGATAGGAAGACTTATCATAAAATATAAATGCCCCTAAGCTCATGCATAAATGTAACACAATGAATAAGTTCACCAATGAGATTTTTAGATAATGGAATTAGGCAAGCCGGGGGATCTGGGTGGCTCAGTTGGTGTTGGGCTCTTGGTTTTGGCTCAAGTCATGATCTCAGGGTGGTGGGATCCAGTTTTGCACTGGGATCCCTGCTCAGTGGGGAGTCTGCTTGAGATTCTCTCCGTCTCCCTCTGCCCTTCTCCTACCCTTGCACGTGCACACACACACTCTCTTTAAATAAAATAAAATAAAATGGTTCACATGGAAAATGAATAATCTAAGAGAGCCAGGAAATTTCTGAACAAGAACGTAAAGAGGTACAACTAACTCTACTACTATTTAAACCTGATACAAAACTTCAATAACTAAGAGAATGTGGTACATTATACCAACAGACAAAGTTATGGAACCGACTAGGGAATCCAGAACTAAATATTTGTGAGAACTTAGTCTATGCTAGGAGCTGGACTCAGTAAATTGTAGTGAAACAAGTAAGTCACCACAGGGAAAAAAGAATAGTGTTGAGTTATTATATTATATGGATTATTGAAGCCGTACTCCAACTTACACCTAAATAAACTGGACCAGAGGGCGCCTGGGTGGTTCAGTGGTTTAAAGCCTCTGCCTTCGGCTCAGGTCATGATCCCAGGGTCCTGGGATCGAGCCCCACATCAGGCTCTCTGCTCTGTGGAGAGCCTGCTTCTTCCTCTCTCTCTGCCTGCCTCTCTGCCTACTTGTAATCTCTGTCCTTCAAATAAATAAATAAAATCTTAAAAAAAAACAAAAAACAAAGAGAAATTGGGGCAGAATATTTTTATAATCTTGTAGTATGACACATATCCAGAAGCCATTAAAAAAAGATCAAAACATTTGTCAACATAAAATTACAAAATTTCACATGGCAAAAATCACCATATGCAAAGTGAAAACACTGAGAAAAACATTTGCAACTTTATCAAAATCAAAGGGCTGATTTCTATCCTTTAAAGTAGCACCCCCCAAAATGTATCTTAGGACCAAAAAAAAAAAAGGATATTGGCTCCTTTGGATATTAGCAGTCTGGCTGGGTAAGTACTTACAAGTGATTGTTTTTATTCTGCACAGCAGGTCTGTGCATTTATAATTTTAATAGGTAGTGTCAAATCGCCCTCCTTATGGATTCTACTAATTTCCTCCCCCCCCCCTTTTAAAAAATATTTTATTTATTTATTTGAGATAGAGAGAGAGAGCATGAGCAGGGTGGAGGGGCATAGGGAGAGGGAGAAGCAAACTCCCCACTGAGCCCTGAGCAGGGCACCGGAAGGGGTTGGGGAGGGGGCTGGATCCCAGGACCCCCAGATGGTGACCTAAGCCCAAGGTAGACTCTTCACCAACTGAGTCATCCAGGTGCCCCACCCCCATTTCCTCTTTATCGTAAGGTTTTATGAAACTTTTTGCTTTTAAAGAGAGGCAGAGGGCCACATGCAGTGTATGTGTCTGGAGTCTTGGAAGGTTGACTACCCTACATTGTCCTACAGATGGACCTTGAGAGCTTATTTGGAGGTTCTAGCAGGGTAGTGTAGCTACTCCTATGCCCTTGACCAAGGATGGGTCTACCTCTACTGGGGAAGGTCACTGGGGAGTGCAGCTTCCAGAGGGAAGCCGCTGGAGCCTCGAGGGAGGGCAAGGACACAGGCTAGCCTTCCAGATAAGCCAAATCAACCCTGAGGATTAATGGGGTCACAGATGTCGCTGCCAGATTGCCCTCCCATTCTCAGACTTTTGGGTCTCTGAAAATCTACTCTCTCTCTCTTTACAGTTTCCAAGTATATTTCTCATCATGAGTCAAATTGAGCATTTTTCCATATACTTCAGAGACATTTGTATTTTCTTTTCTGTGGACTGATTGTTCTGAGAACCCAAACCATCCACCTTCATAGGACAGTGGGGACCTGAGACAGAAACGATCCCCGTGTGGGCAGCGTAGCTACCCGACCGTCTACAACGTAGATGGCACATTAACCTGACATCACTATTCCATTGTCTTCCCTATCGTCACTTTACTATTCCAGGACACTCTTGCTCAGGCACATAACTTGATTATTCATGACAGAAACTTTTTTTTAAAGATTTTATTTATTCATTTCGGGGAGAGAGAGATGAGAGAGAGAGATGAGAGAGCACACCCAGAGGGAGAAGCAGGTTGCCCACCTGAGTAGGGGACCCACCTCGGGGCTGGATCCCAGGACCCCAGGATCAGGACTGAGCTGAAGGCAGATTTCTAACTAACTGAGCCACCCCGGCACCCCAAGAGAAACTTCTTGAAAGACCCAACAACTCTAATACAAACTACTAACTGTTTTAAGTCCTAAGCCCATTTGCCTCAAAATTCTCATCTTGACTGTTTTCGCCAGTGCAAATCCTTATACACAATCCTCATCAAGCCCCTGCATTGAAAGACCTGCCTGAAACCAAACTTCAAATTCCCGTGGGGATCCGGCTCTGCCTTTCCCCGGGGACATTGAGACATTGCCAAGGCTCTGGGGAGCAATCAGCTCAGCCTGGAAGCCACTGTCCTTTTTTCTTTTGTGTTATTAGTTTCTTATTGCTTTGTAGGAGCCGGTTCACAAAACTGAAATAAAATCAGCCCAGCTGCAGGAACGTTGGCAAGAGGGAGCTTTCTAGAAAGGAGCAGGGTTGTGGGCCACTGTGCAGAGCCTGAGGGTTTTTTCCCTCCAGGGAGGAATGCTAGGACTGAATTAACATTATTACATCACTGTGGCTCCATGGAGGGATGGACCCATGAGGAGCAAAGAGGAGGGAAGTGATGATGGGCAGCTTTAACTGGAGTGGTGGGGTGAGGGAGGTGCCTGGGTCTTGGTTTTGGTTCAGGTCTTGATCTCAGGGTCCTGGAATCAAGCCCCCCGTTGGGTTCAGCGCTCCATGCAGAGTCTGCATAACCCTCTCCCTCTGCTCCTCCACTCACTCATTCGCTCTCCCCTTCTCTCATAAGTAATAAAAAACATTTTTAAATGGGGGTGGTAGTGCTGGAGGTGGAGGGAAGCAGTCCCATCTGGGGCATATTGGGGGATAGAGGCAACAATGGATGCTCAGCGTTCATGAGCTACGATGGAGCGAGGGGAGTCAAAGCAAACCCCTAGATGTGGGTCCTGAAAAACTGGGCAAATGGAATAGCAATTTCCTGAGAAGATGAGGAATGGGGGAGCGGTGAGTAGGGGGAAGGTGCGTTTTAGACGAGTTGCCTTGGTAGGCAGTAGGCGGGTGGCAGGACCACTTTCACAGGCAGGGGTGAGTGACAGGTGAGAGGGGTAAGCAAAATAGCTGGGGAGGGGGGAACCACAAAGTGGTTGTTAGCTACTTTGAATGATTTTGCCAGTAAAGATAAGTTTGACACCCAAATAGTTATTTTAAACCCACAAACTCATTTGATCTGGTACATGTAGTACATTCCTATGAAACATTTCCAAAAATAGTGTCAGCGTTTGGGCTTGCGTCCTTGCATAGCCAGCCTTGTGCTCCTGCTGAAAGGACAGTGTGTCCCTTCACATACTTGTTATAAATCTTTCTGGAGACACTAATGAAATAAGAGGGTGATGATTCCAAAGAGAAATATAGAAAATGTGGGGCTTAACGGCTCTCCGAATGAAATCAGTCACCAGAAGCATCAGTGCACGTTCTATTTTTGCTGACAATGCACAAAAGCAGCAGCTTTGTTTTATGGAAAATGACTAAAACAAGCGGGAGCTCAGGAGTGGGTAAGAGAAAGGAGTTTAGACCGTGTCTAGAGCGCCGCAGCTCTCCTGGTCTGCCATGTCACTCTGCCTCGTGATCAGTGGAAGCATTGGGTCCACGTCACCATCAAATGTCATAAAAACCTCACGAGACCTTTTGTGCATCAGGGGGTCATGCGTAGTCTGAGCGTCCCTCAAAGAAGGGGCTGTGACTAGGAAAGGGCATCTGTGTATCTGAGCCATTCCAACTGTAATCATTTATGTCAACATTAAGCCAATTTATTTAGATGCAGATGTCACAGGCTGATTAAAAACTACTCAGTGGCAAATACTGCATCTGCTGCTGAGATGAGAATTAATAGACACAAGCCAGACTACATTTATATATGCCTGACAGCTCACTGGGGGAGCACAACACGTGCTCAGTCATTTATCTGACTATACAAATTAGCCCAAGGTGAGCCTGCCCCTCTTCTACTGAAAAATACTTAAATGAACGCTCAGACTCTGCCCCCTTTTCCTCCCCTGCCTGATAAATCTCTCGGGGCTCTATGTCATTGTCCCGGTTATCAACTGTAATGAATTGTAGAAATAAAATATTTGGGAACGCTCACCACACAGTCCAGGGACCACAGAATATTTTGTAATTCCAGAAATAATGGATTTTTTGGGTGCTGACTCATGCTTACATTCTGGGAAGAAATCTCAAAGGACCATGGATAGAGGAACCCAATGCTTTGGAACTTCCGAGTCTGAGCAGGGATTGGGTGGGGAAGGAGAGGATGCAGAGCCAGAAGCTAAAGGTGAACCAACAGGCAGCATCCAGGTACAAACAGTGCCCCCAGGGGCTCAGCTCACAGGGAAGGGGCAGGAGGGAGAGTCCAAGTGCAGGGAGTGGATGGAAATCAGGGATGCCAGATAAGACAAGACAAAGCACTTCTAGGCAGGCTGTTCATTGCCCAGTTCTATGTCACTTCTGAATGTTGGAAAATCTGCACAGCGTTTTGATTCTGTCTAGCAGAGTAATGCATAGAAAGGACAAATGATAGCCCTGGTCCAGACTTGGGCCTTTGTTGGGCAGTAAAAAATTTCTTTATTTTAAATATATTTTTAAAATATACAGTATAACATATATGATGGCCATGCCAAAGCTACCAGATCTCCTTGAGAATAGAGAATGTATAGAAAATGCACTTCTAAATACTGACCTTTCTCAGTAAAGAAAAGAAATTAGCAATCAATGTACCATAGGCATCCTGAATTTATGGAAATAAGAATTTGATCACTTCTAAGAAGTACAACTAATAATATATATTTGCTAAAAATAAAAATCCCATCAGTAAGGCACAGTCTTGAAAAATAAACAGATTCATAAAGATAATATTCAAATACATATATTTCAATATGTGAAAAATGCTCATCTTTTCCCCAACTAGTCATCAGAGAAATGCAAATTAAAATAAAAATAAATAACATTCTACATCTGCTATAATGACTAACATTAAAAAGACTGACAATGACCAGTGTTGATAAGGACACAGACCAGTAGGGACTTGCAGACAGTGTGGTGGGAGTATGAATTGGTAAACCACTTGGGACAACTCTTTGGTGCTATCTACTGATGTCAAACATAAACATACCCTCTAACTTGGTTATGTCGCTCTAAGGTTTTACTCACATCCAACAGAAAAGTGAGACTAAAGCACCAAAAGACATATACTAAAATGTTCAGGACAGTCTTATTGGTAATAGTCCAAAACTGGAAACAATCCAGTGTCCATCAACAGGTAAATAGATGAACAAAGTATGGTGTATTCTTACACTGGAATATGATAGATAATAAAAATGAACAAAATACAACTCCATGCAACGACATTGTGAAATCGCACAATATATTGGAAAAAAATAATGTATAATGTTAGAAGTCAGGATAAGGGGGCTCCCTGGGAGGAGGAAGTAGCTGACAACAGGACAAGCCAACAGCATTATAGCATGATAGTGTGGTCCCAACTTTCATGTGAATCCTGACTACATGGGTGTATGAGGATTCATGGATCTGTGTCCCCTTATGATTGTGCACCTCTCTGTGTTTTTGTTTTACTTTTTTTAAAAAAAGTTTTATTTATTTATTTGAGAGAGAGAAAGCAGGGGGACGAGGGCAGAGGGAGAGAGAATCTTAAGCAGACTCCCAGCTGAGCATGGAGTCCAAGGTGGGGCTTGATCTCATGACCCTGAGATCACGTCCTGAGTCAAAACCAAGAGTCAGATGCTCAACAGTTGTGCCACCCAGGCATCCCATTTGTTTTACTTTAATAATAATTTTTAAGTTCAAAGAAGTAGGAGGAAATCCATAAAGGGTGATTTCTGGAGCCTGTAGGAAAGCCCCAGTGACCCCCACCACCCCACCCAATTCTGCCCTCTTTGTTGAACTGAGTTCTCAAATCCAACCACTAGATTTATTCCTCTAACCTGTTTTTATAGGCAGCACATGTGCATTCAACAAATAGTTGTGGGGCCTCTTATGGACCAGATGCTGCTGGAATAGAAAGATGAATAAGACAGGTTGGTGAATTTGCAGGGAATTCACAGCCTATGGAAGCAGAACAGCTTTCTAATCACACACTCCACTGAATATTCCACACACATTTTACTGAATTCACATATTCTCACTTAATTCTCCTGATAACTCAGTCCATGAGTCAGTGGCCAAGCTCAGAGTCAAACCAGGTTTGGATGAACTCAGAGCAATGTCTTCCCTGGACACGGGGTTTGGCCATGTGTGGTGTTTACCATGATATCGCCTGCTGACCCAGAGCAGACATCACTAATCAATCAGAATCCTATTCTCTCCCTGACCTCCATGGAGCCTCACAGTCCTCCCCTCACTGCACCTTTGACCACCACGATAGCACAGTAAGGATCAACACACGCAGTACTTTATCACTGGTCCTCTTGAATCACAGCTGCTACCTTTGGAAACCTTTGTCCATTTCAAAACACCCTTGGGAAGAGTTGTAAGCTGTTATCAGCAATCTGCCTCTGGCTGTGAATGGGAACTTAAGAGTATGTTTGGAGGCAGGGGCAGGTCAGGAAGTACACAATCAATGCAGGTCTAGAGCTTTAAGGAAGAATGGGTAAGGCACTGCAGGAAACTTGCTTATACCACTCTTTTGCCTCTAGTAAGCCCAGCCTTAGTGATAAAAGGTAAGCTGATCGGGATGCCTGGGTGTCTCAGTGGATTAAGTGTCCAACTCTTGGTTTCAGCTCAGTTCATGATCTCAGGATCACGGGGCTTGGTGCTCA
Organism: Taxidea taxus jeffersonii; assembly: GCA_003697995.1. NCBI lineage: Eukaryota > Metazoa > Chordata > Mammalia > Carnivora > Mustelidae > Taxidea > Taxidea taxus. The sequence goes on along the minus strand of ML108700.1, from coordinate 6,629 downwards.
GCACAGAATCTGCTTCTCCCTCTCCCTCTGCCCCCCTCCCCCCGTGCTCTTTCTCTCTCTCTGAAAGTAAATAAGTCACTCTTTTTTTTTTTAATGATTTAATTTATTTATTTGACAGACAAGAGATCACAAGTAGGCAGAGAGGCAGGCAGAGAGAAAGGAAGGAAAGCAGGCTCCCCATCGAGTAGAAAGCCCGATGCGGGGCTCAATCCCAAGACCCTGGGATCATGACCTGAGCCGAAGGCAGAGGCTTTAACCATTGAGCCACCCAGGTGCCACTAAGTCAATCTTTAAAAAAAAAAAAAAAAAAGTAAGTTGATAAATTAATCCTCCTGTAATTAAGGGCAACTGAAACGGATCCTGAGATCATCAGTGCAAATATTCTGTGGGGTTAAAAACTCAACTCCTGATTTCCGCAGAGCTCCTGATCAGTTCTCAAGCAAGAGAATTTATCATCATGCTTTATCTGTACCCTACTCTATAGTGATGAAAGCTACGGGATAGGGGGAAAGCAGTGGTTAGAGGAAAATGTGTAGCTGTAACACCAATTTAAATAGAGAAGAAAGATCTTATATAAACAATCTAACCTTCCATGTCAGGAAACTAGAAAAAAAAAAGAGCAGTCTAAATGCAAAGCCAGCAGAAGGAAGGCAACAGTAAAGCTTAAAATGGAAATAATAGTTTCTGTATGTTATCTCTGAGAAAGTGATCCCAGGAGAGGAGACAACCATCTTCATAGGCAATGTGTCAGGGCATTGATAGCTTATCTCTGAGCCCTACTGTGGGGTGTTAAGTTCCCACAGAGTATCATTGTTGTGAAACCACTTGGACAAGTGATGGGGCAGACAGGTAATGTGAGATAAAGACCTCAACTGTTCATTTCGTATTCCCAGAGGCCAAGTGCAGAGCCCATGCTTTGATATAGCTCCACGAGGGTCACACCTCAGATGGCCCTGCCTGTCTTCTCCCCACTCTCATCCTCAGCCACTTTCCCCTTTGGCCATTGTGAGAGATGCTTCTCCTCCTCTTTAAGACTGTCGAGCAAATAGCTGGATCAGCAAAGACAAGAAGACAGGAGACCCTCAACAGGGAAAACTCTGGTTCTGCAGGGGGAACAGCAAAAGTTGGCAGGGAGTCCAAGGAACACATGTTCAGATAAGAGGGGCTCTGGAGAAGAAGAAGGGAGAAGCAGGTGGTTAGAAATTTCTCTAGCTCTGCACACCAAGGAGGTCCGGGCTCAAATAGTCCATTCTCCACACTTTGCCTCTGGGAGCATAACCCCAAATCTCTCTAAGCCAAGGGTACACAAGTATTTGTCTGCCTCATCGGTATGCTGAGGACTACCTCTCCCACTGGTCGCTTAGGCACATTCTAGAACACTCTCTCGGCAGCAGTGGTGACCAGGATTACCACTGCTCTGTTAGTCATCCAGCAAGACCAACATCACTTGTCTCATTGTCCTTTCTCATACTCCCCCAGATCCTGTCTCCCATTAGGGTTTGTTCCGTGAGGTCCCATCACTATAGTAATCAGATGTCCTCAATGTGCTTTTAATAAACGTGATTTATATTATTTTATCACATTGAATCATTACACAAAACTATGAGACAGATACCTTCACTCTCATTTTCTGACCAAGGAAGCTGAGGCTCAGAAGGTGTTGTTAACAGGACAAAGCAGGCTGGGATAGAAACTCAGGGTTGACTCACCTCAAAACCTGCAATTTTCTTACCCCATCTGCCTCCTAAGTGCCTGAGACTTAACTCTGTCTACAGAGCCTTAGGCATAAAAACACATTCTCCAACAAGGGGGGAAAAGACTCTCATAATCAAGAATGAAGAATGAAGTTGACCAGAATCTTCCAATTAGGGTAGTATCAAATAAGAATTAAAATGTAGACCAGGGGGAGCCTGGGTGTACTCAGTCAGTTACGTGTCCAACTCTTGATTTCAGCTCAGGTCATAATCTCAGGGTCATGGAATCGAGCCCTACACTGGACTCAGCACTCAGTGCAGAGTCTGCTTGTCCCTCCTTCTCTGCTCTCCTCCCCAGCCCCCAACCTCTCTCTCTCTAAAATAAATAAATAAAACCTTAAAATGTAGACCAGGCTGACATTACAAAATGAGTTAAACACAATGAAGAGTGCTTTTATTTCTCCCTTTCTAATCAGTGTACCTTTTATGATTTTTTCTTGTCTTATTGCCCTGGCCCAAACTTCCAGTATTATGTTGAATAGAAGTGATAAGAGAGGATCTTAGGGGGAAAAGCATCCTGTCTCTCACCATTAAGTATGTTAGCTGTACATTTTTTTAAAAGATTTTATTTATTTATTTGACAGAGACGATCACAAGTAGACAGAGAGGCAGGCAGAGAGAGAGGGGGAAGCAGGCTCCCTGCTGAGCAGAGAGCCCAATGCAGGGCTCGATCCCAGGACCCTGAGATCATGACCTGAGCTGAAGGCAGAGGCTTTACCCACTGAGCCACCCAGGTGCCCCAGCTGTACATTTTTTTTTTTAAGATTTTATTTATTTATTTGTTAGAGAGAGAGAGAGAGAGCGAGCACAGGCAGACAGAGTGGCAGGCAGAGGCAGAGGGAGAAGCCGGCTCCCTGCTGAGCAAGGAGCCCGATGTGGGACTCGATCCCAGGACGCTGGGATCATGACCCTAGCCAAAGGCAGCTGCTTAACCAACTGAGCCACCCAGGCGTCCCCCCAGCTGTACATTTTTTATAGATGTTCTTTATCAAGTTCAGGAAATTCTACCCCATGCTTAGTTTTTCAATAGTTTATATCATAAAGGGTGTAGGATTTTATCAAATGCTTTTTCTGCATTAACTGGTATCATATAGTACTTCTTCTTTGGCTTATTGCTATGATGGATTATTATTATGCATAATATATCATATGTTATATATTAATATTATTATATTAATGATTAATATAACACAATACTAATTAATTGATTTTTGAATGTTCAACCAGCCTTGCATATCCGGAAAAATTCCCACTTGCTTGTGGCATATAATTTTTTCATACTTCATGCTTTGGATTCATACCTGTCTAGAATGGATTCACATCAATACATAAAATGTTAAGTCATGTTGGGACCCAAACTCAGCTGTATCTGCATGAAAAGGGAGAAAGTATTGGTATCAATGAAAACACGGCAGACTTGTAACAGTATTCTAGGGATTTATGGAGAAGGTAGGGTTATGGTGAAGAGCTTGGAGAGGGAAGGAAAGGAGAGGGAAGAGAAGGGAAAGGGAGAAATACAGCAATAAATTGGGGAGAAATGCATAATACAATGTGAACTAAAAATAATAAGGGCTAACATATGCTGAAGATATACTACAAGCTAGATACTGTACTAAATCCCTTTTAGTATATTTAGATATATTTAGTTTATATAAATATATTTAGTATATTTACTATATAAATATATACTTATATTTATATATAAAATTTATATATAATTTTATAAATATTAAATATATTTATAAAAATATATGCAAATATATATATTTAGTATATTTAGATATTTAGATGGATTCATAACTGGCAAAATATCCCAATCACAAGAGATACAGAGTTGACAGAAATTATATTTCCCCCTCTTATCTACATGGATGTCAGGAGAAGCCTTATCAAAAGTTCTATAGAACACCTGGTTGGTTTACTGTTGCCTTATCAGTGCAGGTGAGGAAAGGTGAAATTAAGTAACTTGCTCATGTTGTAGTTGCTAATCGGCTTTGTGAGGCTTCAAGCCCACACATCGGCCTCTGATGTTCAAGTTCTTGACTTCCATGAGAATATACTATCTGCCACAGAGAATATAAACTTCTATCTGTAAAGTTGTTTTAAACATGTAAACTCTGAATATGTCCAGGGACCCATTCTAGAAAAGGACATGGGCAGAAGGAAACACCAAGCTGGGAAGAAATACACTGAGCGTTAACATCGACGTCATGTTCAATATTAACTCATGCTATGCCCTGGTGGTCCAGAAGGGGAAAGCAAGCTTAAGCCCTGGGGACGAAGGTCAAGTGTCCGATGAGAGCACCTCACACTGACTGTGTCAGTCAGACTCCACAGGACTGTTCTTTCAGTGCATGAGCTACCATTTGGAGAGAGCACATGAACAAATGAGAAGATGTCAGGTACTTGAAGAGAGTGAGGAACATTGGCATTGTGTTCAAGAGAAAGAGTGGAAAGTCACTGGGAACATAAGGAAATGTGTGCGGTGAAGCTTTGAGAAGAAAAATATGGCAGGCCCCTGGGTGGCTCAGTTGGTTAAGGATCCGACTCTTGGTTTCTGCTCAGGTCATGATCTTAGGGTCCTGGGATCGAGCCCTATATCAGGCTCTCTGTTCACATGAAGTCTGCTTGAGATTCCTGCTCCCTCTCCTTGCTCTCTCACTCACTCTCAAATAAATAAATAAAATCTTTTTTTTTTTTAATGGGAGACAGAACAGAGAGAAAAACTCATTTTCTATAAACCATCCATTTTTTCCAATGATAAAAATAATAAAAGAGCAAAGACTTCTATCAATTGTTTTTGTCACTGGGTTCAAAAAATCAGCTACGGAAAATAAATACAAAATACTTTTTTGGCAAAAGTTATTACAAGAATGGGAAAACTCTTTTAATAATTAGAACTTTTAAAGAATGGGTGGAGATCAGGGTCCTGGTTGAGGACATGGAGAAAGAGATCTCCTGTTGGGTGACAGAGGTAGGGGTGAGCCCTCATGCCCCCCAGGCCTGACCTTTCCAGGCACCCAGGTGTAGGAAAGCCCAGCTCAGAGTCTTGGCTTGCCTTCAGCTCTGTGGCTGACCAGCTATGTGCTCAAGTTCTCGGACCTTTCTTGACCTCTTTCTTCATCTGAAACACGAGAAAGCTGGACCAGATGATCGCTAAGAACTTAACTCACTCTAACGGGCAGAATTCAGGCAGAGCTCCCAACAGATGTCCTCTCCACACACTCGGCACCCGTGTAACAATTAAGGTGGGCCAACGCTGAGACACCTGCCATCCCATAGTCATAGAACATTTGGAAAGAGCAGATAGACCAGAATAAAACAAAAGTCTACGTGGAAACGCTTATGCATACATTCAGAATCTACGTCACCCCAGAAGGGAATAAGACCCAGTCAACCAGTCAGCCAGTCAGTAACACCGACTGGAACCTGGAAATGTCACCAAACCCTTTGATGGGATAACTTCTTTGTTTTTAAGCTATGAGTGATTCACAGCATATTTTGTCCCCTGCAGTCTGGAGAAGAGAAATGCCTCAGAATATTTAAGTGTGCTTCTAAAATATTAAGCAGCTCCCACAGGCAGTGAAATTGATCCAACCATTTTTCTGGTGTCATTGTCCCTCTCCCCGTCTCCTCAGCACCTGAGAACATGAGGTCAGTGTCCTTCCCCCAAGAAGGGTCACAGGTCGCTGCCTCCTCTCCCTTGCCCGCAGTGGGCAGTAGCTGTTGAGCAGCTGAGGCCACAGGGCCTGAGGCCCATGGCTTCCGGGTCCACCTGGACATGGAGCGGGGGACCTGGGCCGGTGGCCTGGCCCTCTGCTGTCTCTCTTTCAGCTCCAAGCATTAATTTCCTTTTTGCAATTTTCGATAAATCCCTAATGAATCTATCTCTCCCCCTTCTGTTTGGTAGGAAAACATGTTCATTTTCAAAATTAGATGATGCCCAGGGTTTTGATTTTGGGTTTTTTAAAATTCAAGTACCAGAAGAGCCTCAATGGCTCTGAGGGGGCACTTGGCTTGGGCGGAAGGGCTGCCACTCTGTCTTCTGCGGCTATGAATTGATTAAGTTTCCCTTTATGTTCTCTTACACATGCACGCACACGCCTGCACAAGCATTCACACGGGAAGCACACAGTACAGGGGCCCCTGGGTGCCACAGTCATTTAAGTGTCAGACTCTTGATTTTGGCTCACGTCCTGGTCTCAGGGTCCTGAGATCGAGCCCCACCTTGGGCTCTATGCTCAGTGGGGAATCTGCTTGAGATTCTCTCCCTTTCCTTCTGCCTCCCCCCCAACTCAAATAAATAAATAAATCTTAAAAAAAAAAAAAAGGAAAGAAACAAAGAAAACACAAAATACATACAGTCTGCTTTTTCTCCTTAGGCTGTCCGATGCCACTTACTGACTTGGGACCTGGACAAATTGTCTTCTAACCTCAGTCTTCTTTTATCTATGAAACAGGAACAAAAAAGTCAACTTCACAGGTGTGTGTTGGGACCAAAGTCATCAGACGAATTTAGGGCTCTGCCAAGGGTGACTCGGGGCAATCTGCGTTCCCTGACCTCATCGCCAACTGGCGCTGGTGGCCGTGTGGTGGCTCACGCCCTCCTCCCTGGAGTCCGGCCTGGGTTTGGTTCCCAGGCAGCCGCTGAGTTCAGGACAGAGCCAGGAATGTGGCAGGCGCTCAGGTAATCCTAACCACGAACCACGGTCACTGCCGGCAGCAAGGTGTGACACGATCCTCGGTGATTTAATGTTAATAAATGAAAAGAAATGGAGATGTAGGCAGACAACCCACCTGCATTAGCTATTTTTAGTTGTAAGTAGAAGTTGCCCTGGTAAACAAATAGCTTCCTTTCTTTACCGCTGAACTCTC